>VZRH01007150.1:2155276-2190041 GCA_013397555.1 Urocynchramus pylzowi
GGACGGCCCGGTCCGGCTCGGCCCGACGGAGGTGAGTGAGGGGTTACCGCCCTCGCTATCCGCTCTGGCCTTGGCGCTGCTCGCCGGTGGCAGCGGAGCTGCTGGTTTGGGAGCTCGGCGGGGACTGTGCTGCACCATCCTGGGTCTGCTGACGGCCGGGGAGCCCGGAGGAGCAGCGGCACCCGGAGCCGCCTCGCCCCGCGTGTGTGCCTGGGTGTACAGAGCGTGTGTGCCTGGGTGTGCAGAGCGTGTGTGCCGCGGTGCGGGGCGCGGGGGCCGCCAGGAGGTCTGGGAGGGCCAGGGACAAAGCGCAGGGCAGGGGCACACACCCAAGTCGCCGCGGGGCTGCCGGCCGTGCCCCCGAGTCGTGACTGTTCCAGAACACCCGTGTTGCTGTGAACCCTCTGGGCCAGCAGCACCGCAGAGCTGAGGTCGCTGCTCACTGTTACTGTAAGGACACCTTAGAGGTGAGCAATGCATAAGTACCAATAGTCCCTGTTTCCAGTAATTTATATGTTGTCACACGCAGAACCACACCAGTTATAGTCTTTATAAAAACTTAGAAGGGTACAGATTTTGTGTAATAGTTATAGCTCAGTTGCAGTATGTCTTTGGTTTACCTTAATGTATTTTTCAGACTGAGTCAAGCCAAAGCAAGATGAATTGGTGCCGGTTTGAACAAATCTGAGGGTTTTTGAGACTTCTTTAAGTAATTTAGTTGATTATGCTCAGTTTTTTCATATGCATCTGAGTGGGCGGTGATGTCTCATAAGGAGTTGGTGATAGCAGTCTTCTCACTTGGCTCAACTCCACCTAGGACAGCAACACCTAATTTCTACTGCCATTCTTAAATGCCTGAAGTCCTTATAAATATAGTTCAGATTCCTGAGTTATAAGGGTTTAAAACAAAGGCTGCTCAAATTGCTGGGAGATTTTAATTACCTGCTTACTTTGTGTGTTTGTGGACCTCAAGGAAAAGTGAATCTTCTGTGAAAGTCTTGCTGGGTGTGGATGGCTGGAGGAAGAACAGGGAAGAGGATGCCAGGAAGGGAGGGGAAGAAATATGCAAAAGGCATGGAAGGTTTTTTGGTGAAGGATGTCGTGTTGTGGCAGCCTGACACAGGACTGGGCAGAGAACACAGATGACTCTTTCCCTTTGAGGATTTTTTCGATTTTTTCCCTTTGTTTTTAGTATTGGTATTGATGAGGTGAACTGAAATTAATTAACTTCCTTTAGTGACACACCCTGTTATCCTGATAAACCGCTGTCTATCTTGAGTGTCCATGCACTCCTCCACATCTGCCTTCAGCAAAAGAACTGGTATTTCTGCCACTGCTTTTGTAAGAGTCATCAAACCAACTCTCCATGTGCTTGTGCTGGGACAAGATGGGCTTGATTTTGGTGCAGTCTTGGCTTGTGGGTGTTCACCTCTCAGGAGGTAACATAGGCTGGGTTGGTGTTGCAGGCAAGCTGGTGAGGGATGTGGTTGCACACAGTTAGGTTTGCTTTTCCTCTCGAGCGGCAGCCGGTGCTTGCTGCCTGCAGGGAAGGAAGGAAACATGCCTGAGTCCTCAGCAAAGAAGCATTTCTTTGGTGTGACTGGGCAAGGCAGCTTGGGCTTCCCATCCTCATGGCAATGCTGCTCTACAGCACCACTGATTCTGGTAGTTTTGTGACACCAAGGTGAAAAAGCAGAGGTTTCCATCGTGGTTTGTATGTTTTGGAGAGCTTTCAGTAGGCAGGAAGTTGTTGTGGTCTATCTCTAGGACTGACACAAACAGATTTAACATGCTTCTGGTGTCCCCTTAGAAACTGGTCAGCAGATGTGGCTGGGTATGGTGCTGTAAGGTTTGAAGTTCTGTACTGAACAGGAGTTAAAGGTCTCTCATTCAACACATTATAGAAATGGCTTGCTAATATAGTTATGGGTTGGGTTTTCTTTATGTAAAAAAGTAGTTTGAGAGTGAAATACCTTATTTATTATGTGATAGGGATTTATCCTGCTCAGTCTTTCCAAGCTGGCATTCTAATCTGTTCTTTTGCAAAGGCGAGGCATTGCCTGCTAATTAGTGTAATTAAATGGGTCGATTTTAAATGAGAACTCACTGAAAAGCTATATGCTCTGTAGACCTACTCAGTTATTTTTATTCATTTGCTCAAATATGCAGGCACAGAGGAATATTTTCTATATGTTTCAAGCAATTACTTAGAATTTATTAGTGGTCCACTAAGAAATTCTGTATGCTTGAGCTAGGCTTGTACTTTCTGTAGTAAGTCTTCATCCTACTGTGAGTGTAAGGGGGAACAATAATTTTTTTCTCTCTATTTGTGTAGCAAGCAGAGGAGAGCAATCCCCACATGCTGCCCCTGCCTGGCACAGTTACCTCAATAGCTTGAGGCCCTGGTTGTCTCTTAACAGTCTTTGGCATTGGGATACAACCTGTGCAAAGCCTGCCTTCCCCAGCTTGTGCTGAAGAACAAGGATAAAGCTGAGCAGGAGGACAACTTCTAAAGCCACAGTGGATGTGCTTTTGGTGGGTTGAAGGGGTGCTTCGGCTGCTGAGGAGACCCAATCTCTCATCAGAGAAACTGTAGCATCAGAGTTGCTCTCCTTGAGGGGTGACACATTCAGCAGGACTGTGGTGCTGCCTCCTGCCATTGCTGCTCTCCATTCCCTGCTGCTCTGCCACAGCTGCCTGGGGAGGTGTTGTGGACCAGATCTGGAAATTTCTTAAATATAGCATGGCATGAAAAGTGGAGCGGGGATATAAAGGATTATCTCCCTGATGATGTTGGTAGTGAGGATTTAGGCTGTGAGACTGCAGTTGCCTGCCACAAAATATTGTGGAGATGCAAAACATATCCATGGAGAGGTGGAAGGTGCTCCAAGAGTGATAAAAACACAGGAGAAGGCATCTGTAATCATAAAGAGCCATTGTTGAATGTCAGAGACCTATGAGAGAACTGAGGATGGAAATTTGGCTCTCAGTCATTTGCATTGATCTGTTACCTGCTGTGTTTTCTAAAAGAGGGAATGGTTTAGAAATCCCTCAGCCAAGTTTCATTTGTCTCAGCTGAGTGTGTGCCCTTGACTTAAACTTGACTTAGCTTTTCTAGCTCATAGGTTTCAAAGCTGTTACACGTGTCCTTCCCTGAGGTGGTGTGCCTTGAGAGGGGAGTCTCCTCCTCCATGTGCTGGCAGAGCTAACAGTGGAGATGGTACTGAAGCCTGTCTAGGAAGCATTGACTAGAGGAATCCTGTTGCAGGTTCAGAAACATTGAGACTGGTTTGCTGGGAGATGTTTCTCTACTTTTATACTTTTTCATGAGGATTTGGTGTTGGAGGTGATAAGATTTGCCTCAAAGATGAATGGCAAGAACATGCCAGGCTTGTGTTCTGCTTGGATAGTGGGCGGAGTGGGCACTGCATGGGACAGCCTTTGAATCAGCTCTTATCACCTACACAGTGGAGAAGTTGCCAGTTCTATGCTTTTCATTTAATGATGGTGTAAATTACTTTCTGTATTGCAGACCTAAAAAAAACCCAACAAAAATCCCAACTTGAAGTCTGGATTGCAGCTGAGCTTTTAATTTGATTGTATTTCTGTCAGATACGTGGTTGTCCTGGTATTGAGAGTCTCAATTCCTGGATTTTCTTCCTTGGCAGACACTGCAGCAATACAGACTTCAGTGTGTCTCTTGCAGCTTCCAGTTGATCCCCACCTAGAAGGGAGTCATTGAAAAGCTTGGAGCTGCTTCTTATCTTTTTTGGGTGAAGTGAGAGAGAGAATAGTGATGTGGGTAGTTTTCACAGCAAGTGTCAGTCTTCTTGTCAGCCATGGGACCCAGCCTATGAGACCTGCTTGTCCCTCTCTCCTCTGAAAGGTTTGTGGTGGTAGTGGTCAGGCAATCCCTCCAAAAGGGGTGGGGGATGACATCTCCTTCACTGTAGGTGAAAAGCATTGAGGAGCAGCTCCGTGGTGATGAGCACTATTAGTATTGGTTTGCCCTTTGTGTGTCCTGAGTAGGGTTTCTTCCACGATCTGTTCTGTGTTCCATGACATGATGGAAGGCACCAAAAAGTCATGTAAAGCACACATTTATAGTCTGCTCCAGGAGTGTTAACTGCTTCTACTCAGTCTATGCCCTTACCTGCGGAATTTTGACTGTTTGGGGCTTGCTAATTTTGGGCTCTTTGCATTAGAAAGAGCTCCAGTTCCCTTCTGTGCAGCTAGATGATTGCAGTCATTTGTGATTTCTTGTTTCGTGCTGGAGAAAGTCAAGAGGTAGAAGATTGTTCTGTTCAGGAGAGCAAGTTGTGAAAAATCTACAGCCTTTCTGGAAGAACATGTGTTCAAGTTCGCACATACCATACAATTTCTGGTCATTTTTTATTTACTTGTCTCAAGATACTCCTTTCAGGTTTGTAAAAGAATTTTGTACTTGTCAAAACACTAATATCCCGAGGGTGGAATTAAAGGAGAGCTGGTAACAGGCTTGAGGCCATTTCTCCCAAGAGGGAAGTTGTCTCAGTCCAGTTCCAAAAGTCAAGGGAAAGAAAATAAAAGGTGGGAGTCCCATTAATATTTAAAAACTATCTAAGCACAGTTACTGATAACTCTTCCAATGAGTCACTTATTGTAAAGTAACAAACACAAGCAGCACTCTGAACCTAATAGTGCTGCTTAGTTTAAAAAATAGTTCTTCATTGTCGAGTTATGCGTGGGTCTTGGGTCTTTAAAGAGACGGGGCAGTTGTTGGTTGTTGTAAAGTTGTTTATTGCATGAATGCGTCAGCTTCGAAGGCAAAGAGTTCAGAGTATTAAAGTCTGTGCTGAAAGCTTTCTGGCATAGAGTCCCGATGCTCCAAGCAGAAGCAGTAGCAGCTAGCAGAAACTACTACCACACTTTTTTTTGCACCCTAATACAGGGAGATTTTATTCATAAATCATCCAGTCAGCTAAAAATACGATTCTAAAACATTCTTCCTACACCTATCCGAGCTTAATTCTAATGTGCGAAAGTAGTGTCAGTTCTTACACAAAATCTACGCACTTAGTTCTATCTGTTCTGTCTAGAAATGTAAGCTATGTTTTTGTTGTGCCTGGAGTGAAGTTAATTTTGAGAAAGGTATCACTACTGAACTTTAAACTAGGCTTTAGGGCTTTTTACTTGTTATCACAGTCTCTTAAGGCACTTAAGTTTTAGTTTTAAGTAAATAGAAATACATCTTACACTCCTACTTCATGTGTATGTGGCTTAATATATTTTAGTTTCTCTAAAGGTTCCAATTCAATCCCTGCATTCCTTTCTCTATCTGAGGGTCTCAGAGATGCTTCTATTTCATGCATTCCAACACTTCATGTTTTCATAGTGACAGTGTCTCCCAAAGTAGAGCAGAAAACCTTGGAGAAATTCAGAGCCCAGAGCAGCCAGGTCCTGGCACCTCTGCTCCATCATGACCACACTTTTCTTTTCAGAAGCATCTGGAAACTGTAGGACTTTCACTTGAGATTCAAGTAATTCTGCTACAGACAGGCTTGCAACCTGATATCATCCTGCAAAAACCTTGCTTTTGGTATGGGACCATATTGCTGGTCTAGCTGAGGTGACTTAAACCTGGATTTAGCAATGTTTACAAATTCTGTATAGATTAATTTGCAATTCTGGCGTTACACTGGGAGTCTTGTTGGGGGGGAGTGTCTGCTGCCTTCATAGTGTGTTTCTCTGTGAGGAAATCTTACTGCGTGGGTCATTTTTAGGAGGTGCGTTAGATGAGCACTTCTTTCCACTAAACAAAAGGAATGTCATCATTGGAAATTACAGCAGTCCTCCTTATCCTAAGGCAAGATCTGGGATGTGTTGTCACAGTCTTTCTCACGCTTTTAGGTATGATTGTTTAGCCAGTCTCGGAAAGAATAGGGAATTGGTCGTTATGTATGCTCAGTTTCTAGCTTTATCAGTCTGGCAGATCAAGTTCTGTACAGATAGTTGGGGTGGAGTTTAATGGTACTTTTGTCTTTTTGGTGTTTACATACCCATTTGAAAATTAGGAATAAAGTTCAGAACTGAAGGGAAGGTCAGAAGAAAGAATTCGATTGGCATGTAAAACACTGTCACTTCTAAAAGTTTACCAGAGGAGATGGTAGTAGTGAATCCTTGAAGCTTGTTGGACATGTACCACATTTTGAAATGTGTTACCAGGGACTGTGGGGTGGGGTTTTTTTTTGGTGGGGTTTTTTTTGGTGGGGTTTTTTTTTGTTTTGTTTTGGTTTTTTGTTTGTTTTGTTTTGTTTCTGAAATGCTGTTTTGTAAAATGTGTTTTTATGGGTGAACTATAGGAAACTATTTTGATCATAATATTACTTTTCTTTGAAAAAATAATGAATAGTGGCATTGGAGCATCATATCTAACTTTGGCTAGTATGACCTTCAAGAAAACAAAGGGCCTGAAGTTAATTCATGCTACGCTATAGTCTTTAGGCTATAAGAGGCAGTGATGACTTCATATTTGAGAGTTCAGAGAACAAATGCTTTATCATGTCCTTGGAGTACTTTGGGGTTGGATTCTTTTTGCTTCACTATCCTTTGCAACAATTACAACCTCGTGCTTTGTTACATGAAAAGATTGATTGTGGAGTAAAAAAAAATAAGTTATAGAGGTTTTTCTTCAGAACTAAGCTATTGCTACATCTTGCAAATAAATGTCTGGTTAGCTTACAGTGCAACTTAATGAGCAGATTGTAGTTTAGGAGGTAGCTTGGGCTAATGCCTGCCTGTGGGGTAGACAGCAGAAGTATGCTGTATATTCTTCTCTTAAGATACTGCTGTTTCAGCCATGAGGTAATCATACCAAAAAGTCAAGTATAGCAAGGAGTGATACTTTGAGCAACCAGTGGGACTGCGGGGTGTGAGGCGCTGGGTCATGCATGTGGGTGCACACCACTTCAGGTAGTGCCTTAAAGCTTGCGTGTTTTTCTCCCTTTTCAATTTCAGTTCATTAGGCAAAAGAGTTAGTTAAAGGAATTTTTTGAGCACTGGGAGTGTCAGAAACACCATACTTAGCTAGCTCAGACTAGTTTTCTGTCTCCCTGAGTGTTTGAACAAAAAGTTACGGAAAATACCATAGCATATATAGATTGGCATTGACCTGGGTGTGTTCTTTCAGTTTCAAATGGTTGGTTGTTCATTAACTTTAGAGCTGCTGATAGATCTGTTTTTGCATCTATATTTATGGCCTTCAAAGCATTTTGAGGTAAATAAAAGCTGTAGGCATGGTTATGTGTGGTCCAAGCTTCAGTTTTTAACCAGTTACCCAATAATTTCATTCTGCTTTAATCCTTTGTGTTTTCTAAATAATGAACAATTATTTAATTCCTTCAGTACGTTACTGGTGAGTTTGTATGTCCTTTCATCACTTTTTTCTGAAGTTGCTAGGTTGTTTTTTTTTTCATTCTTTCATAGCTTTTATGAGAAGGCCTGCCAGGAGCTACCTTCAGGAGTCAGGAGCAGCACTTTGTCATTGTATATTTGGTGTGTGTCTAGTTAGTAGGTTATTAATAGGTGAAGTACAACAATGAAAAAAAGTGATCTTTTGTACCTGGTTTGATTTGGATAGAGTATGTGATGACCTAGCAGTTAAGATTTGATGGAGTGGTTAAAGCTTACAAGAAGTCTCCAACCATGTAAAAATTTTGGTGTGTATGGCAAATTTAAAGTTCATTATATATGAAGCTCAGGATATGACTTGATGCAAAGACATTTTCCTTTATAATCTTTATTTTTAAAGCTGTCTATTTGTCCCCTCAATCATCTACAGCATTCAACACATACTAATATGTTTTTCATTGCTGCCACTTGCTTGTGAGCTTATTAGCATTTAACAGCAGGGGGAATAGACAGCAGGTGGAATAGACAGCATTACAAAATGGAGAGGAAAATAGAACAATGATCAAATGTTTAAATCTTTATAAAGAAAATATACTATGTTTTAAGATCAGCAACTAGAGGAAAAAAGGTTGCTTGCCTTAAAATTGTATTAGAGGTTTACCTTTGAAGTAAAACATTCTTAAAATGTATACTTCATCCTAACTTTGAAACTTCTAGTACTAAACTTGTTGAAAAAAACTTCCTGTTGCAATTTATAATCAGACTAGTAAATGATGTAATTTTTACAGCTTCAAGAAACTGATAAACACATGAGAGAAGATGACAAGATCTAGATCAAGATCACCACGATGGAAACCAAGGTAAATATCTACAGCTTGTGTTCTGAAATGTAGCTCTATGTAAGGATTTATAATTGGGACCTAAAACTTGCATTAAAGAAAGAAAATGGCATGCAGAATTGCAATTTGTAAAGTGTGTTTTGTAATCTGTAGTTTATTGTACAGCTGAACACCTGTAATTTTTTTCCCAACTCAGGATTTTATTACAATTTCTCTTAAGCTGGAAGTGTTCAGCTTTTGCAGTTTGCCAAGAACCTTGTTCACCTTTTGTGTTCTGGGATTTACAACTACCTTAAGCACAAAATCCAAGCTCCAAACTATTTAAGGTCATTTTTACTCAAGCACCACCTTGTGCACTGAATGTCTGTAACTCACTTTTGTTTTGCTTCTTGGCCTACAGGGAGGAACTATTAAAAAAATTTTTGGTTTTTTTTTTTTTTTTAAGTTTCCTATTTCAATCATCTCAGACTTTCTGAAGTTTGGGGCTGATTTGTAAACTGATCTTTAGCACAATTAGACATGCCTTGCAGCTTAACATAGAGTGAAAATGTGGAAATGTGTGAGCCACTGCCCTTCTCTGTAGAGGAATTCTTGGCAGAACAGGGGCGTGCTAACTACACCCTTGCTGGGACTGGACAACCCTGGCCTGCAGATGACATCATTACTTTGAAGACCTTGTACTTGTACAGATAGAGTTTGTACCATCCTTGTTACTTTGAGGAACATGCACTGTCCCTGAGCAGATAGAATAAGGAAGAATGAGCATTGTACAAGGAACAATGAGCCTTGTTCAAAGACAAAGCTGGATGCCAAGCAGGATATGAAAACCACTAAGCTAGCATAACCTGACTAGGTGCTTGCAGCATCGCTTGCAGCATGACAGCCCTTCAACAGGTGACATGCACATGTGATTGTAGCTAATTAACCAATGAGTGTTAGGCAGTTGCCTCATGAATAATGTATAGAAGAAGTATAAATATGACAAGTTTGCTGAATAAAGTTGCTCGAAGGACGACACGTGACCATATTGGTGTGATTGTCGTTACTTTGGCCGACTCTCCGACGGGACCCTCCTCACTTCTTCTTGGACGTTAGCCTAGTAGCGCATCTTTGATGCTTGTCACCAGAATAACATCCAGCTTACTTCATGCTGGGAGTTACCTGCCTCATTTTTAAGATTTGCAGTGCAAATTTAGATGCTAAAACCAGGAGGGTAGAATACAAATTCAAGCTTTTGAGAATGTGAAATTACTGCTCGTTTTGGGTATCTCTTCAAAACAGACTAAGTTGTGATTTTAGACCAAGACCAAGGGATTTTGGATAACTTAGAAAAATGTGTGGGGCTCTTTATTTGGTTTTTTTGGTTTTAAAAAGAGAAATCCTACCTATGTCCATACTAGATTGATAGTTGTGAATGTCATTTGAGTAAGGGCAGCCCCAGCTCTCATTAAAATGCAAGCCCTAACCAGACCAATGTGGGGCAGAAGCCACAGTGTAGATGCTGTTGGAAGTCAGCCATTATGGTTTTAGGAACATCTGTGGTTCTGAGTTTGAACTCATTTGCAGAAATGGAGTAAATAGTTGTTCCAAATTGTTCATTTGCAATATGTGCACAAAGGAAGTGGCTTATTTCAACTTGTTTTTTGATGTTTTTTATTAAAGAGCATGTAAAGCGTGTGCAGTGAATACTTGAATACAAGCAGAACTGTTACGTCTGGGATTACTTTCTGGTTCTTGTTAGTAGCCTGTGCTGTTTTTTCTTTATTTTAAGGAGATTTTGGCTAACAGTGCCTAACAGATTGCCCTCATTTTTGTAACTGTAGGTGAAAATGCAGAGCTGAGTGATGCAATTGAATCTTTAATTGCAAAAGCTGCAGTGAATGTGGAAGTGTGTGTGTATACGTGTGTGAACGTGAACATACTATTATCCAAAATGCCAAAGCATCTTTCTCAAACTTGTTTTTTTCTTCAGGAAAAAGCCTACCTGTATGACAGTCTAAATATATTTTGTAATGTTTCAGTCTTTCAGTTTTGAAGGTTGTTTTGGCATGCAAAGAAAACGTGAAAAGGCATTTTCCTCCCCTTTGAAATTTCTTTATGCACTTTTTTTCCCTTCCCTTTTTTCTCTCTGCACTGAAAAAGAAAGATAGGGAATGCTTGAGAAGTGTGAAAATATGTATAACAGTTGTTCTCAATGTAGTGGAAACTTCATGTATATGAAATTATTTTTAGTTTTAAATAAAACACTTCAAAGAGACAAAAATGATTGACTTACTGCAATTTCAAACGTGTATTTTTACTATGAAAACTTTCAACAGAGTATAAGTAAGCCTGGTACTCAGCCAGAAAAATGCCACTTCGATATCTTGGTGTTAATTTTTTACAAGCTGATTAAAATTATGTACTATACTCTACTTCCTTAGGAAATAGATGTTCTCATTAAGAAATTGATTTAATTTTGTGGAACTGCTCAAAGCGGATTTTATTTTTGCTTTAGGTCCTTATCTCCAGCTTTTAGGACTCCAGAGCATCATAGGCAAAGGCATACTCATATTAATTATGACTGTGAATATAAAAGCTTTCGTAAGGACCCAAAAAAGTCTATGCCTTGGAGAGCAGAAGATGAAAAGTATGGACAAGGCAATTCCAGGTTTGCACCTCATGGAAATAACCACCAGAGAATATATGAACGTAGATCACCTTCACCAAACTTGAAAAGAATTCCCGTGGAAGATGCTTACAGTCATAAGCCCTACCGAACACATTCATCTGAAAGGACTGAAAGCAATAGGAGATGCCAGTTACCACCAAAATACTCGGAAGTACCTTATAAAGAGCATGATCGTCCGTTTTACCAGCACAAAATGGAGGACAGATACATGTTTGATCACTACAAAGTCACTGGAAATGAAAAAGGAATGAAACCTTTTCATAGACCATTAGGGGCTTCATGCAAACTTGAAAGAAAATGGCATGAAGATGACTTGAGGCACCAGAGGTTGCATGAAGAGAAGTATGGTCAGTCACCCAGAAGAGTTTCTGATGAATTTACGGCAAGGAGCTGTTTACAGAAGAGGTATAGGAATAAAATAATTAAACCCTGGGTATTGTGGTGTAAAGCCTCAAGTGAAAGTCTGTTTTCATTATAGTTGAAGATATCCACCTTGAAACACGTTGGCCACTTTGTAGTTTAATTATGGGCGACTGGTAGTAGTGAAGTATTTGTCTTTTAAGTAAATCGTATTGCTGGCTA
The DNA here is from genome assembly GCA_013397555.1 of Urocynchramus pylzowi. Taxonomy (NCBI): domain Eukaryota; kingdom Metazoa; phylum Chordata; class Aves; order Passeriformes; family Fringillidae; genus Urocynchramus; species Urocynchramus pylzowi. The sequence continues at coordinate 2,166,758 of VZRH01007150.1, forward strand.
GAGTATGAAAGGATAATATTTCCCTCTTAAGAGCCCCTGCACATCTGTACCTTGGCGTGAGGGATTATGGGTTAACTTGCCACGCATTCTGCTGTCCAACATTCTGCACATATAAGTTCTCACTTTCTTCTCTAGTGCAAGTGTAAATTGCTTTATGTCAACACAGGTATCCTGAAGATCACGATTACAGAGAATATGGGCACGCGTCTAAAAGGGCTAAGGAAATGGAGAGGTATGACGGTGGAGATGTAGCAAGAAATTCCAAGTGGAAGCAAGAACGCTCTTTTCCACCCTGCCAAGAAAAGGAGGAGCAAAGATACGCGGGTGCGCAGTCCCAGCGGTCGGCTGAGAGGGAGTACTTGGGGGGGTCTGTGGCAAAGATAGCCTATGAGTACAGTCACAAACGGCGCCGGCATCCGGACGGGGAAAAGCCTTTTCCAGGCGACAGAGCTCAGAAGTACGTGAAGCAGGAAGAGCAGAAGTACGGCTCTTCCAAGGGTGCCCGGAACAGCAAGGAACTGGATTACTGCAGTGGGGGCAGAGCGAGGAGGACTGAAGAACGGCACGTTGAAGAACCTGTTAAATGCAGTTCAAAGAAGGGCTGCAATGCTTGTGTTAACTCTTCCAAAACGGATGTTGAGCTGAGGTCTTTTAAAAACAAACTGAATGAAAGAGTGAGGAAAGACGGGGAATTGAGGAAAAACGTAGATTCCTCCAATAGCCAGCGTGATGCAAGTCATACTGTTTCAGCTGTGAAAATGTCAGATGCCAACTGTATGAGAGAACATCTCACAGTCAAAGTGGATATGAAGAAAATGGTGACCAAGTACAGGTATTGGTTTTCTTTCACCTAGGCTTTCTTCCTGTCTCTTCACAGTTTATGAATATTGGAGAGAAGCCAATGGTTTCTTTAGGAGGTAACCAGGAGAAACTGTGATTGTACCTTTTTAGTTTTATTTCTTCTAAAATGGTAACTTTCCTGTCTGGGCAAGTTAACTATTAAACCTCTATTAAAATAAACAAATACAACCAACCAGCAGAAAACATTATATGGAGATGTAGGGAGTGGAAAGAGTAGATATGCCTGATACAAACCTGTAGTTAGAAGTTGGTTATGATAAATCAATGTGTTATTTTTATTTAAAAGCAAACCCTCGAAAGACCAAAATCCAAATGCATATAAGCCTAGTCCTGTGCTTTCATCTGAAATATGATGGCAATTTTTTAAACTGTCTTCCCTTCTTTTTTCTAAAAATCAGCCAACCTTTAAATGCATAAATCTCAAGCACATATTCAGATGTTCAAGATCTCAAGCTCAGTAAAACTGCCAAAAATGAGAGATCTCTGAGCTGTCATTTATTGTTATAGCAAAGTGGCAACCTGTTAAGGCATCAGAACTAAAAAGCAGTAGAGTCTGCTTACAAATGTCTTCTGTGTAATACTTGTGTTTGCTATTAGCATTCCCAGTGCTGGCTGCAGTGGAAGAAAAAAGTGGCAGTAGTATAAAATTTTAGATGATAAATACATGGTAGAGAGTAAGCAGCTTGGTTTTGATATTCTTGCAGGGTTTTCTGGTTTGTTGTCTTGCTGTTGCAGGCTTTTGGAAGAAATTACCCTCCTTTCCAAAATTATCAGCTTTCATTTTAAAGGTATTTTGCCTCCTGTCCCAAATAAAACATCTATATAAATCATCTTCTCTTTCCACTATTTAAAAAATATGTAATACAATGGAGAGTTACAAATACAAGTTGATGCATGTAAGGGGCTAATATTACAGACTGAGGAAAGGGAGGTGGAATAATGTCCATTACCCACAGTTGGGCTAGGATGAGGATTTGACTTCCTGAATGATAATGTAAGGAAAATTGTTGGGTTTTGTTGCAAACTCTTGGGATGATTCCTCTGTCTAGCAGTCTGTTGCTGCTGTTTTTGAAGGTCATGCACAGTGGACATGGTAGTTGTTTGCAGACTGAAGAAACTACTGCATTGATTACAGCTAATTTAATGTATGGACAGTTTGCTTCTGCAGCCAAAAGTGCTAAATATTTTATTTTTTCAAAGATAAGAACATTAATTTTACAGAAGCTGATGACTTGGAATATTCATATTACTTTAGGCATTTAAGAAACACCTGACTTGAAATGACTCAGCTTAGAAGAATAGTTTCTTTATAAACCTGGGGAACAGGTAGATGATTTAAATATCTAAACCTGAGGTTGCTTGGATTCCTTCTTGCATGCATTTATTTCCAGTTTGCTAGGGGAAAATAAATTATTTCTGGCATCTGCAAGAGGCTATTTCTGATGCAATTTTTGTATGAAATTCTAGTCTTGTATACTTCTAATACAGTGTGGCCAGGCACATAATCACTTCACAGAATAAACAATTAAAAGTCTTCATCCTAAAATCTTTTACCTGAGCTCTTAGAGTCCTTAATTTATATTTCAGAATGACAAGCATTTTCCTTGCAGCTAGAACAGTAGGGTTGAAGTGTTGGCTTTCTTGTCAAAATAATTTTGAAGCAGCAGTGCAACCATTTGGGGTGTAAACTTACTTAGAATGAGTAAAAATTTACAAAAAGATGGTAAGCACGTTCTTGAGTTCACACACTGCTACTGAAGCAGTTTCACTGCTGTTTCACTAGGCTGAAGTGATAATTCAGTTCCTAAAGATGTGAGACTTTTTTTCTTATATCTGAACTGTTCTTGAAAATTGCCTGGTAGCTCCTTATAAACAAGACACAGACATAACTGCCTTTCAGAATTATTCTAAAGAAGTCTATCAAGATCTTAATTTTATCTAGATCAAATCAGAGTTCACAAACTTTGTATTCCGCAATTCACAGAAACAAAGATTCTTCAGAGTGAAATTCTCTCTTCGTATTTTGTTATAGATTTTCTTCCTTATGGCCTTACTAGTTTTTTAATTAAAAAAGGAACAAAATGAGATTTTGGCTTTTAATCCTATTTATTCCTAAAATGAAATTCTTAATTTGTTTTATTTTACTTGTCTATTTGAAGTTTTCAGATTTAGATATTGGCTTTAAAATAAACTATACATTTTTTTATTCTAGGACTGCTTCTAGTCACACTGCAGAGAGACAGATGTCCCATGATCTGGTTGCTGTTGGCAGAAAAAATGAAAATTTTCATCCAGTGTTTGAGCACATGGAATCTGTAACACAAAATGTTGAAAACGACCCATCAAAAGAATTTACTCAGGAAATAATCACAATTATTCATCAAGTTAAAGGTGGCTGTAATATTTGGAGTATATGTATGTGTTTATGTATATATTACATATATATATACACATTATATATTACAGATTTATATATTACAAATGTAGATTACTAAATCCAAAGCTGGTGGTTTAGATATGAGGTCCCTGTAAGTCTCAGGTGTTTGCCATTGGCTTTGTTTGTATCTTGGCTTCCTTTTGTATTGTTTAAGGAAAAAGTGGGTTGAGGATTTAAAGTAGTTGGGTGGAGGATGACTGCAGGAAGGCTCAGGCCATAACTGAAGCATTATTGTGGAGATTAAAGATCAAAATTATTTTATGCTAGTATGGAGAGTAACCTGCTTGTTTAGAAAACATGACAGGAATAAGGGAGCTTTGCTGTAATCACAGCTCTCTAGTTATATATAGTTCCTTTAAATTTTCGGATTAGTGTTTAGGCAGCTGCATCAATGTTCAGTGTTGAATCTGTATATCTTTATATATAGATTCAAGTCATTTGAGTACTACCATGGTAGAGCTGACAATTTAGTTTAATCTTACCAAATAAAGTTGTCTAAGTCGGGCTGGCCTAATCTTTCATTTGTCAGTATTAAACTGCAAGTGGAAATAGTTTGAAATTTCATTTCAATAGAGCTGTCATGGTATCCTTAAGAGTTGATCTTTTAAAAGATAGATTTTCCCACTGTGCATTTCAAATCCTATAAATAACATTCTTGTATTTAATATCCCTTCACAGCAAATTATTTTGCATCTTCTGACATAACTCTACATGAACGGTTCTCAAAAATTCAGGATAAATCAAGTGCAAATACAAATGAAGTTAAAATGCATCTGGATCCAGAAATTCACAGGTAATTGTTGAACTTGTTGTCTTAATTTATTTTCATCAAGGTGATTAATCTTCAGTAGACTTTACAGAGTGTGAAGTTTTTATTCATTATTTTTACCTGCCTGTATCTTTAACATGTTCTGTAGCCTGGTCAAGAATGCTTTTGCTTTTATAGTGATGGCATTTGCTTTTATGCAGTATTTTTGTGTTCCAGGAGGATTGACATGTCACTAGCAGAACTTCAGAACAAACGAACTGTGCCATCTGAATCTCCCCAGGTACCTTGATTGCTTAACTTTTTTGTCAAGCAGTAAGTTGTTATTATAGATATATTATACATGTAAGCAGTGTTTTCCCCTTGCTATTGGGACATAATTTTTACATGCTGTGAAGCCCAGCAGTAATTCTGAGTATTCTGAAAAAATGCACACCTGAGCATATTTACAGATAGCACAGTGATGCAAGTGTACTGTGTTGACTGAGCAGTAAAATGCAGATGTGTTCTCCTGAGTAGCTGGAGTGTGATTATTCCTGCTGCACAAACCCCTGTCTGTTTTTAAATAATGTAAATACTGAGTCCCTGACTGATTAGTGGTTCTTGGTTTTCCTCTGAGGTTACAAAAAGACTTAATGTTTCTTCTATCCTTATGTTACAATGACTCAAAATCCACATAATTCCTCAGAATGCTATTTTATCCCATGCTTTCATCTGGGGTCATAAGATTTTCTGTCTTCCCCTTTAAAGCTCTGCTTGCTGTGATGTAGTTACCATTCCTTTTCTGTAGTACAGGTACATGGAGATTCTCCTTGATTAAGGATAGTAGAACTTCTTAAGATTTATTGAAACTTACATGAATATTTCTGCCTTGGCAACTCCATGCAGAATTCCAGTGCTCTGTTCACTGTTGTTTGGAAACTTGTAAAAAGGCAGATGGTGCAAGGAAGGATAATTGCTTAGGACCACTTTTTATTGCTTTAGACTTTGGACCCTTGGGTTGATGTGAACCTGTCCTCTGTGCAGATAGCTGAACTGTGTTAACAGGTTATGTACAGGGTGCTGGCCCTGAAGGACAGAATCAGGTTGGTGTTCAGTTCTTAGCAGCTAACTTGGCTTCAACCCTTCCTTTTAACTAGAACATTGTAAGAGTGTTAGAAGATCCAAATGATCTACGGTATGATATAGAAAGGAGAAGAAAAGAGAGATTGAAGAATGAAGATGAGAGAGTGTTTCATGTAGATGATGTAACTCCAAGGTAATGAGCAAATAATCTTGTTGGCCCCAGCCTATAGTTCCCTTATGTGTTCATTTTAGGGCCCTTCCACAGTTACATTCACATTTGTGGTGATTCTTTTCCACAGTTAGGCCTTGTAAGTTTGACTGGGGCTGAAATCCAACTGACATAACATTGCAAACTACTCTGTAATGAGTTGTTACCCTGAAAGAGGTTCAACTGCAGTGGGTAAAAATGAAAAGCAAGCATAAACTGTAGCAGTGAATGAGAAGAGGGGACAAAGTTTGAAAAAGTTTAAATATTTTTGAACTCCTCAATGTGCCATGTAACAACATGCTCATGGTATTTTGCAGTTCTGTAAAAGCATTATTGGATGAATATATTGTTTTGTTGCCCTACTGGTTTGGTAATAAAATATGTAATATCAGCAAATAATTGGAATTTTTCTGATTCTTGGAGAATTTGGAAACTTAGATTTTTGGAATAGTGTTTTACTCCTATGGATTCCTCCAAGAGGTTTGTTAAAGGTTTTTGCCCCAAAGGTGTTTGCTAACCTCAGTCATCCTGTTTCACTTTTGATGTTGTGAGGTCGGTTGATTAGAAAGAGGGACTGTTAGTGGAAATGTTGATGAATGAATTTCCAGAGTGTAATAAAATGTGTCCACACAGTAGTCCTAGTTTCTTATGCAGATTGTTCATGAGCTGCTCTTAGTTCATTTTAAATGTTGTCTGTAATGGCAACTAATGGCAATACACACATTTGGAAAAACAGACTTATGAAGCTGTAGAAGAAATTTCTTGTATTTGAAATTCTTGAAACAAAAAAAGGTTAACAGGTGGAGGAAAAAATCCCTGGACTTGCTTCATTTCCCCCAGCATACTTAGCTACTGTCACCCAGTTACTTAGTTACCACACCCAGTTGCTGTCCTGCTTATCTTTTGTGAGAAGTGTAAATTTCTGGTAGCAAGAATTACCTGGTCTTCCCTACCAGGTATAGCTGTCCTGGAGTTTGTTGTCAGGGGTTCCACTGTCAGGGAAATGTGAGCTGAGGGCAGTAGTGGCATGAATGATATGTAGAATTTTCCTGAGGCTGAGAGGTTTTAATAGCTCACATGAGATACTGGCAGTGCCTTGAGCTTATCAAGTGTGCTGCTGTTTTTTTCCATAACTTTCTTTGCAGCTATGAAAACTGTTTCTGTGTGTTTTGTGAAATACAAATTCTGACTTCTGGTGGTTACTTTTCATGGTAAATGTTTTATTTAGAAGTTTGTGAATGCATCGGTATCAACAATATTCTTGGTAAAAAAAAAAAAAAAGCAATAAAAACAAGCAAGCAAAAGCCCAAAGCCAGAATCAGCTGCTTGCTGAGGATGAAGCTGGAGGATGTAGGTGTCTATCTGGAGCTTGTGTGGGATCGGGAATGTCGTGGAAGGGCAAGTTCAGCCCAGGCTGCGCCGGCAGTCGGTGAAGGGGGCGGGTGCAGAGAGCGCTTCCGCCAGCAGAGGGCAGCAGTGACCGCCTGGAGGGCCCTGGAGCCCGGCTGATCCCGGGGCAGTGTCCCTGCTCCTCTGCCTTGCAAAGAGAGTACGGATTGCTAGGGAGTTCTGTGCAGTTCGAGCTTGGACTAGGAATTGGTTCATTGTCCTAGGAAAAATCACTTATAAGCTGTCACTTTGCAGTTCTGATACAGATGCTAGAATAAGCTAGTTTAAAACGCAGAGTGTTGATATGCTGTGATATTAGATATTAATTGTTCTCACTCTCTCTCTCACACATCAGGAACCAGCAAAGCTGCAGTCTTTCAAAGTTACAAACATCTCAAGTTGATGGTTTCCAAAAGCCTATGAGGTTCATTAAGCCACCTTTCAGGAAATTTATTGGGAGACCTCATCTGGTAAGCCTACATGTAGAAATAGTAGCTCCTGCACTGTTGATGTGTAATTCATATTTTGTCTGTGCTGATGTAAATTTAACAATCTGTGATGTCTTGCCCTTTTAAATTTTGAGTGAGGCTTTTTTATCTTTTGTCTGTGCTCAACAATGAAACTACTTATAATTTCACAGTTTTAGTGCAATAGTACTTCCTCAGGTATTTTTTTAAGCAGGGGCTAGTACATCTAAAACTAGTGAACTAAAACCACTTTGATACCACTCCTTTTCTTTTCATAAAAGAAGTTTGTGTCTAATATCACGTTTCTTCCACATAATGGTGTAATTACCTAAATGATAAAATAGAAGGCCTTGTTATTGAGCAGATAATCTGAGCTAATGTTAAGTAGTTTGAGGAAAAGAATACTCTCCTGCATTCTAGTTGTCAGTGGTATGAAGGGAAGGCCTGAATCTTGTGTAGGTGGTATTGTTACAGAAACGGTGTTTCTTTTCTCTTCATTATGGAAGAAGTTCTGAAAAGCACTTATTTTAAATATAAATGAGGAACAAATCACAGAAATAACAAGAAATATCTGAAAAATGTTCCTGATAATGAAATGTTAAACAATGGATTATCACATCTCTTGAATATTGCATTTATGACACCTGGTTTTGGACAATTATTATTTAAGCCATCTTTCTGCAGTGTACTTCAAAACTGAAGTGGGCAAGACAATAATATTAAGTCCAGTAGAAATAAGTTTGTCTCCTGTGGAAAGTTCCTTCTAAAGAATTGTAATAAATTCCAGGTGTTTGTGCTTGTTTAACTTGGTGAGACCAAAGAAAAGCTTTTTTAATGTGGGCAGTATAATTCTAAACAGCTTTTTTTTTTCTGAAGGCTGCAAAATAAGAAGACTAACATAAGTTGTCATTCTATATACACTGTAACTAGTACCCTAGGGAGAGGGTTCCAGGAGGCCATGAAACGTTTCTGAGGTCCATCCAAAGTAGCTTTCATGTAGTCAATTCTCAAATGTAGCTGCTTTGCAGTTACAAAAGTGCCTCCTTCAGTGTAAAGGAACACAAGTTTTTAATGGCAAGAAGCATTACTTACTCAAGACTAAGATTCAAGTCTCCCAAAGCAATTAGCAATGGCTCATTAAGTAACTGCATTGGATCTGGCTGAGCTGGAGCTCATTTTCCATAGCAGCCCTCACAGTGCTGTGCTTTGCATTGGTGGCCAGGAAGGTGCTGCTCACACAGCAGTGTTTGGCTGCTGCTGGGCAGGGCTCCACACTGGCAGAGGTGCCTCTCCCACTTCCCACCCCACACCCAGTAGCTGGGCATGGGCAAGATCTTGGGAGGGGACATAGCCAGGACAGCTGATGCACACTGACCATATGACCTCATCTGCTCAGCCAAGAGAAAGGAAATCATTACAATAAAAGCTCAGAGAAAGGAAGGAGAGCGTGGGAGGTAATTGGTGTTTGTGACGTTTGTCTTCTGGAGCAACCACTGTGCACTCAGACCTGGCTTCCTGGGAAGTGGCTGCACATTGCCTGCTGGTGGGAAGTGGAGAAGAAATCTTATGTTTTCCTTTACTTCTGTGTTCAGTCTTTGCTTTATTAAACTGACTTTTTCTTGACCCATGAGGTTTTTAAATTTTTGTTTTCTCCCTCCCAGCCCTGCTGAGGAGGAGGGAATGATAGAGCTGCTTGGTGGGTACCTGATATCCAGCCAAGGTCAACCCCACCACAGTAGTACTGTAATTGTTGGTTTGAAAAAAGACACTGAGTTATTTCTAAATGTGGTGAAGATTCAGGAAGATTGCATTTTCGTATTTAACAGTGAACTGCAAACATGCAACTTTTAGGAAGTTCTGCACTGCAGTAAGGAGTAATTCCTTTGGAACAACAGTAGGTGTGAAAGCACAGGTGTTAAAAATGCAAGACATCCTAAAGATGGAATGGCTCTTCATGGCCAGCCCTGCAGAAGCTGGTTTACAGACAAGTAGAAAAATCAAAAAAATTAGTGAAGTAATCAAAATATAGTATTTGTGATGTTAATATTCAGTAATTGGGGGTTGAGCTTAAACTTGAGAAAAACTTAGACCTGAAAGGTACAATTGTGTATCTAAGCTTGATTCTAAGATTTATCCATTTAGCTTTGTACCCTACAGACAAAAAGAGGCTACCTAAAGAGTGAAGTAGAAAATCAGAACAAGTATGCATGTGTATTCCCCCTCCTCCCTTTTTTCTTTGTTTTTTTGGGGGGAGGTTTGTTGTTGTTTTTTTTTTATTTTATTTTATTTTATTTTAAAGCCTCTGGTTTCAGAAGTTCCTAAAAAGTAGTTTGCTGTACCTTTGCATCAAGTAGTTCTAATATTAATATTTCTGTGAATGTACTTTAATCTTAAGGAAGGTGGGGATGGGGAGGGCTGTATCCTGACTTGTTTAAGGCAAGCTTTATTTTAATTCCTAGAGGTTTATTTTGAACTATAATGGGAAATTTTTCTAATTTTTTTTTTCATCTTGCTGGATTCCCAGCTTAAAGGAAGAGTGTACTTCAGCTGGGAGCTTCCTGATTTAATTGTGTTGCATGTAGAAAGTTAATTTGATTTTGTGGAGTGTCTTTATTTTCTTAGAATAAGAAGGGAGCTGGGAAGTTCCTGTCTTTTTCTTGGAAAAGCCATTTTGATCTTCGTAAAATTTTTCTTCCTCTCTTCTTGTTCTCTGAATCCATTCTTGTCAAGGCATTGTAAGAAGCTGAGTAGTTGACTTGTAGGCAATAACATTAGTCTAAAAAAGAAAAAAGAAAGCTAGCTTAAATCCTAGTTAAAAGTTATCTTGGTTTCTAACATCATTCCATTATATTTATAGCTCCTCTCTCCCATTATTAACAGTTTTACCAGAAAGGTTTGGTAGTTTGTTAGAGGACAGAAATTCTGGGAAAAGCAAAGCATGCATTTGCATTTATCATTAAAGGTTAGTATATATTAAATATTTCTGGAGAGTTCTCTTCCTAGGTTCTTTTTAAAATGTATTTCAAGCTGATGAAATTTCCTTTATGAAAAGAGAGTTCAACAGCATTGGAATGCTTCTGTGATTGTTCGAGAATGGACCATAAACAAACACATTTACTTAATTGCTTAGAGTTCATTAGCATGTTCATTCTGTCTGCATAGAGGACTTCAGTGCAGCATATGCAAATATATGCCAATGCTTCTGTAAATATTGGTGATCGTAGGCAATGATGGACAAGAAGTAGCTGTCATAGGGAAAGTTGAAAAAGAGCCAAAATGTGCAGGTAGGTCAGTGACTGGGGGAGTGCTGTTTTAGGCAGCCACAGCTGTTTGATTACAGCTGTTGAGTGTGTTGACACAACAATTTCAATACTAGTTGTCTGTGTAAGTTGCTTTTGAAATTGTGCTTGTGTGGCAGGCGAGCACTTCTCAACTGCTCCCTTGAAATAAGGAGTTAAAAGTAGCATTTTCTGAGGACCTCAGTGTGCTGCAAGTTGTTTGTTTGCTGTGGAGGTGTGCCTGTGCTGCACACTAGGGGGTGATGGCCTTGTGCTCACCAGGAGGGCCAGAGAACCAATCCTGTCACCCTTGTTCCTGATGCAAGCCCTGACTGCTGTAGCAGCCTGTCTGCTCTACTTGATATATCCAAGTTGAGGTATCTGTTCTGGGAGAGAGGGAGGGATGGAGAACCTTAATTGTGTTGTCAGCTGTTTAGATCTCTCCCAGATGAAGACGTTCCAGGAGGATGGTCTGTATCATCTTTAGCTTCTGTGGGCTCTGCTGTCCCTTCAGCCAGCCTGGACTGCAGGCCCGATGCTTCTGTTACTCCTGTTCCTTCAAAGAGTGTCAAACACTACAAGACTGAATGTATTCCAATATTTGTTAGTATAACCTGAACATTTTTTTTTCTTGAATAATTTATTAACGTGAAGCTATAACTGTTTTCCTACTAGAATTCTTACTATGCTTCAAAATCAAGTGACACTTACCCCCACAGACGTATTAGAGGACACCTTGAAAATGCAGGACCCATCAGAAGGCACTTTAAGGTACAGATCAGCTTTTATAAGATTTTTCTTGTATATAAAATGGTGGTTGAACCTGTTGAGTTTCGTAATGGGAGACACACTTTTGAAGGTATTAAGTGTCATGAAAAATAGTAAAAGCCTTAATTGTTTCTGTTGGAATAATGGGAGGCTTAGCTTTTAGTAGGTGAGAGGCCTGGCAGTGGATTGAGCAGGGTTATCCAGTGTTGTATGCAGGCAGTTGAAATAAATAGGTTACTGCAGAGTCAGGAATAAGAAATTCAGGAATTGCACAATGACTAGAAAACTCATCTATCCAAAACCCAAGCTGCTGAGCTTTTTTCCTTCACGTGACAGAAGCCTGAGCTTTTTCCAAAGACTGGAAGACGTGACTTGTGTTACTTTCAAAACTGTATTACTATTATTTCATTAACCTCTTCACGTAGGGATTTCTGGGGAAATAATGTCTTGTGAATACCCTGCGTACTGCTAGCTATGCATTAAAAAAAAATTGAAAGAAGTGAGGTTTTATTCTTGTGGCCTCAAGAGGGTAAAGAGATGGGCAACTGTGCTTCATTCTCAGGTAGAGCAATGGCCAACTAATGCCTTTTAATAATAAAATGTATCAGGCTTCAGCAGAAAACCAAAACATTTCCTTTTCTGCTGACAGTGGCATGCTATGCATGGGTCCAGTTAGAGTTGTTGATGTGAAAAAAGTATTAATCAAATCTAAAACAACTTACCCTAATTTTCTACCTTGAAATTGCCCCTACACTTTTAATATCTGAAGAATAAAGCAATATGCAGAATAGATAGTCACCTTTTCTGTTTTGTAGATAGTGAAGTACAATTTTAATGGCTAATTAGCTGTCATTTTTGGATGAAACTTTGAAAGGTGGGGAAGTGTAGATGTGTTGGTTGGGGTTTTTTTTCCCCCTTCTTCCCCTCCCCCCCGCCCCTGACATAAGCTCTGTTGGATAAAAATACTTTCTTCAATTTAGGTGTGCTTTGCCAGCCAGCCCTAGTCAGATAGCTAAGCTAGCACCAACAAAAACTGCTGTCTTTATTCTGCTGCAGAAAGTCTTTTCTAAGTTAAAAAGTTGAAAGTGTTCAAAGCCTGATACAACTACTTCAACACCTAAGAAGATCACAGCCTGTTATTCTGTATCCCCTCTGTATTGTCAGCCTCCAGGTGATGGAGGAATCTAGCACTGGCTGCTGGATCCCTGAGGCAGTGTTGGTGGTTGATGCCCCTTTCATTTACAGCATTCTGCAGTTCTGCTGATTCTACAAGCAGGAAAGTGTCCATTTAAGTTGTCACCTCACGTATATATGAATATTGCAGTACCCAGTGGTCTGTCCCATGATGCTTTAATATTTATAGGGAAAATGGCATATGCACTTGTATTGCAGTTTGCTTATGTGTGTAGCACTTATGTCATTGCCATGGAAACAGTGGTGTTGATTTGACTTAATTTCTTTAAATTTTTACATTTAAGCTCCTTTTGCACAACAGAGTTTTCTTGCTGTGCTGATGGTGAAATAGAAGTGACTTGACTATCTTCTACACTCAGGACTTTCTTGGCTAATTATTTAAAAGAACATGTACAAAGAAACAAAAACCTCACCAAAAACCCCATATAGAATTCCATTCTCTGCCTTCCCCTCTCCCCGCCTCCCAAAAAAATCAAGCCCCACGCAATTTTTTCTTGATATATAAAATAGGGGCATTTAAATTTAATAAGTAAAAAGTGATGACTACTCAGAGTGTTAAAAAAAAAAAAAACATATGGTCTGCACTATGTTAGACTTCTTGGGAGAAGAAAAAACTGCTGTTCTAAAATACCTTATAAAGGATGTGGAGAAGTCTTACAAAATTTAAAAGGTCTTTTTTGTAATGATCCTTTATCATGAATCACTAAATCAGCCTTTAAGCAAGTAAATGCAAAGTGATCTTTAAAACTGCATTCGCTGCTCAAAAAAAGTTCAGTGTATTATTGGCTGTGGTGGATTCACCCCTGCCAGCAGCATAGGTGCTGCCACACAGCTGCTGCCACCCTGCCCTCAGCTCCCTTCCTCTCCCAGCAGGATGGGATGGAAAATAGAGAGAGCAAAAATGAGAGAATTCATGAGTTGAGAGGAAGACAGTTTTAAGTAGTGAAGAACGAAGTGATGCAAAGGCATCACTCACCATCTGTTACAAGGTGACTGATGCCCAGCTGGTCCCCAAGCAATGGCTACTTGCTCCAAAACCCCCTTCCCTCAGTTTCTGTTGCATAGGAGATCATATGGTGTATAACATCCCTGTGCTCAGCTTGGGCCACCCGTCCTGGCTGTGTCCCCTCCCAGCTTCTTGCCCACCCTGGTGTCCTTGCTGAGTAGCAGAGGAAGGAAAGAGGAGAAAGTGTTGCTGCTGTGCAGGTACTGCTGGGCAGTAGCCAAAACACTGGTGTGTTACCAGTGCAGTTTTACTCACTAATCCAAAATTCAGCACCATGTATGCTGCTGTGAAAAAAATTAACTCCATCCCTGCCACACTCAGTGCAGCCATATATATTTGCTCATATACCCTTATTTTAATGCTAATGACAGTCCCTAGGAGCCTGAAGCTCTATTTATAACAGTCCTAATGTAAACCTGGATGTCACTTCAGCAGACTCTTTTCTTATTTCTAGACCAGAAGTTAATGATGTTTTCCACATACTTTAGATTATCTTGTTTTGCTGTAAGCTGTGTGTGAATGAAGTGCATGTGTAATCTGTTAGCTTTGTCTACAACCGATGCTGTTCTACATTAATATTACTGCTGTGTCCTTCCCTCCCCACTTACAGAACATATAGATGTTGAGAACATGTAGATGCTTGAGTTGAAACCTGTAAGCTGTTTGCAAGGCAATTTCCAATACCTTGCTCCTTTTTCCCATCCCTTGCTTGTTCTGGTCCTTTATTTATTGTCATACAATTGCAGTGGCAGACCACCAAGGCCTCTTTTCTAATCACTGAAGTCAAGGAACCATAGCAGGAGTGGGGAAATGGAACTTCTAATGCTGTGTTCAGAGCACTAATCCAGCATTAAAAGTGCCCTTCAGTTTTCCCTGGGATAGGCTTTACCCATGTAATACAACCTAGTGCAAGGAAGTTCTTTGTGCCTGCACTCTGATACTCTCCAAGAAAGTGATGGGCATTGAATGGGCTCTTGCCAGTGTCCTCCATCAGAGTAACCCTGGGGGAATGATGGGGCCAGATTCTCACTTGTCTCTTGCAAAGTAAGTGGGTGAAATGATTTGGGAAATAACAGAACCATTTGCATAAAGAAACCTCTGTTCTGTACAGTTCTTTTTTTATTGTTCACCAGCCACACAGTGGAAAACGCAGTGGAAAAAGTGGTACTAAAGTTATTGCAACCTCAGAGCATGTGATTTTTCTTGAAGTGATCCTTACTCTGTCAAAAGGAGACATTTCACCAGAGGAATTTTGTCATGCTCAAGAAGGGCTATTTCTGTGACATATTTTGTTTTCTACTACCCTTCAAAGGTGTTTATAAAAAATAAAAAGAATTTATATGGCCAGAAGATTTTCTCTGGTTTTGGATGAAAACCCATTGTTTAAATTTGGAGTGGCTGTTGGAAAACTTAAAATGGCAGTGCTAGAAAACCATGGAAAAATATGACAAATAAGGTTTTTATTACTGTAAAGATTTTTACTGCCTATTTTATTGGACATCTGAGTGCCTAAGAATGAAAATCTGTTTCAAACTTTAGCTGCTGTGATCAGTGTTGATCTTGCTATATCCTTTCTGTGTTTTTATAATACCTTTCACCTTTAAGTCTTCTGATACCTCTGTGGCCTCTGCTCCTAGTCCCACACTGGGTTAGTTTGCAGTTTTCCAGTGTGGGGGTATCAAAGGCATAGCAAATGCCTGTATGTTCAGACTGTCAGACATTACAGCTCTAGGAAAAACATATGTACTGACTTGTGTTAGTGTGACTCTTTGGACTCAGTGTGTGCCTGCTGCAGGCTTGGCATCACTGAATTTGGTAGTGGCAGTGAGGTGTTGTCTGAAAGTTTTTTGTTGATGGAGTGTGCCTCATTAACGGTTGAAAAAATGTTAAAAAGTTGTACAATACATTTATTTTTTTCTACAAGGAAGATAATTTCAGATGTTTTCAACAGCAAGTGCAATACACCAGTTCTTTGAGCCACGTGGTCTGAGGAATAATACATGGACACAAAGGAAGAGTATGTGCACTTGCAAATGCATGCTTCTGTCATTGAGTACTGGAAGTTTTACATGTGTACAGCTGTAAATATGAACTTATGAGTTTTAGTGCCCTCATTTTGCACACTTTTTTCTTCCTTTCCCCCACCCTTACAGAGCAACTTTGCAGATGGCCGTTTGCAATCCCATTATAAATCGGGCTTAGTGCAGAAGGGTTTATATATTCAGGCTAAGTACCAGCGGTTACGTTCTGTTGGTGTAAGGGGATTTGCTACTAATAAATTCAGAGATGGATTTCTGAGGAAAGAAAAGGTAAGTTGAATTAATTTATTTTTCACTAAGCCATTTGAAAAATATGCATATTCATAAGATCCATTTCGATTTTTAAATCTCCATGGAATGACTTGGATGGGATTTTCTGGGATATTGGCTCTTTGTACTTCACTGGCAAACTTGACTGTGCACTCTTGTTTCCTTCCTGTTTATTCTATGGAAACTTGCTGAAAATTGCTTTGTGTAACTGCAAATCAAAGGTGCCCTCTGAGATTCTGTGGTTGCTTCTGTTTCAGTATTTTTTCCTCCAGCTCAGCTGATCTCTCTTCCTACTGACAGGACCAGAAATTGTCCCTTTGTGGAACAAAATATTCTGTCCTGTTTAATCTAAGAGAAGGATATTCATAATTTTTTAGTACATCTGTGTGCTTCTCCTTTTTTGTTATGTTACCATAATTAAGTGCTTTAGAGTATTCACTGGGGTGCTGCTCTGAGCAAAACTTCCTGCACAATATAATGTCTTGTGTAAAAAGGTTTGATAAGCTTAAGCTTTGATTTGCAGAGTGTATGGGCCAACAATAATATTGAACTGCAGAAGAACTTTTGAACCATATAAAATGTTGCAGCTTTTGTGAGAATCAGTAGTGAAAACATCCTACTCCTATATTAGAATTGATCAGAGTAGTATGAAGTTGCTTGTGACATCAGGGAATTGGATTATATGACCTACACAGCCCCTTGCAGTTCTGTGCTCTTGAGTTTTTGTTTTGTAACTTTGTGTCCATCCAGCTACAAGTAAATACACGTGAATAAATAAGCATTTGTAGCTGGATTAGAGTTTAGCCCTTGGAGCACAGAAGCACCTTAAAGCACATGTTCTTACAGCTGTTTACAAAACTCCTCAAGTTTACAGCCCAGTGTGCAGAAGGAAAAAGCCCCCAAAACCCCTTAAGGAAACACACGTGTAAAAAACAAACCAAAACAAAAAAACAAACAAACAAAAAACTCCCAACCATCAGAAAGAAAACCAAGCACTTGAAACAAGGTAAAGAGATCACTTGTTACTGAAGTATTTGGGCAAACATCTCTTATACTTGCATGGGCTCTGAGAAGTATTATCTTTAAAGGCTAAATTGAATTGGAATTAGTGGAAAATAGAAGGAGAAAGGTATTACACACACACATCCCCCCCCCCCAATTATGACCTTGTACAGCGAATATAGAAATGTTACAATTTTGTTGTAGTGAGCTATTTTCAATAATTTCCAGTGTTCTTCTGTAATTGGTTTTTAAGATTCTTATCTGGAACCTATAAAGCATACTTAAAACATTCTGGGTACTAGATATTGTGATTTGAATCAGAGAATCATCAGTGACTTCTGAATTTTATTTTTTTTATGCCTGATGAATATAAGTGTGTCTGAGTTAAAGTAAAATAAATCCTGAAGAATAAGTGTGACAACCATTTTCTTAACAGCATACTGTTGGCTGGTTGGCTAATTCCTAAAAACCAAAACTGTTCTTGAAATTGTAGCATTTTGCCTATTGTTATGATAAAGCTTGTCAAGATCTGTTAAACAGGTCTGAACATTTTTATTTCACTTTATTGCATTTGAAATAATAATGCTGCATATGTATCTTTTAAGGTACACTCTTTACAATTGTGCTGTTTGTGTCCATAATTGAAAGAATCTTGTATTTTACATACAGTACTTAGGATGGTTGGGAGGGTTTTTCTGCTATTACAACTGACAGTAACAATTTTTTTTTCCTCTGTGTAGGGAAATCTAAATATTGGGACAGAAACCTGAACTGAGCTGAGATCCTGAAGTTGAAACAGATAACACAGCAAAGGGAGCATCTGTTCAGTTTTTGACAACTTTCTCAAGACTTAAAAAAGGATAAAGGAACTAACATTGTAACTTTCTTGATTAAAAAATAACTTTATTTTGAATGCTGCAGAACTTTTTTACAGTTTTAATAATTGCTTTTAAAGTACAGTATTCAATTGAAACATCATATTATGTACCTTTAGTTCTGTTTGCATACCAGTCTCAAGTAAGGAAGTCATTCAAGGGAGTCTTATTTATTGAATACTTTTTCTCTAAGCATGATGTTACAGATGGAACTTGAGTTGTTATACCCAGAGGTTTATATGTTGAAAGTTTATTGCTAATGTAATAATAAAAAGAAAAAAAAAAAGTGCCTGAATTGTTTGGTAATAGCACATTAGCTCAGGATTTTCCAATTGATGACCTTTTAGGTTGTGCAATAGATTTTACACCTCTGTTCAGTCATTTCCATAAAACAGTATTTTGTATTACTTTGGATTAATAATACACTTGGAATTCTGATGTGTATATACATTTGTAAATTGTTAGAATGTTGGGACAACTTTCAGCATTTGACTAAAATTAATGGTAACAGGCAGTTATGTAAAATACTGTAGCAGTAGCTTATAACTGCACTGAAAGCATGCTTGGGTTTGTTAGAAGATTAGTTGGTCTGTATTCAAAATTATTCTGTCTCATTATATTTTGGTATATGAGATTCTTGACCAAGCCACATGTTCTCTAATCTTTTTCATCATAAATGATTTGGTGATTTTGTGAATTCTAAAATTGGAGCCTGAAGTATTAAATTACAAGAAAAACAAAGTGTAAGCTTTTGAAAGCATATCTTCTAACAAAGAAATTGTTCATAATTGAAACTGCTTTAAATGCAGATAGCTGGTGATTTTGTTCAGAATGATTCTCTGAAGTTTACCATACTGCAGTATTGTTAGGCTGTGTGTAAAACTCAAATAGCCAGACCTGTTTCATAAGCAGCTATAAACAGTATTGTGTTTATTTCCTGTTTATAGCCTTTGCCTTAATTCATTATCTATGGTAGGGTTGTGTGTATGTACTGCAGATTTGTTCAGACTTCTTATTGACAGTAAATTAAAGATGCATAGCACGTAGTCGTAAGAGGTGTTCTTTTTCAAGAAAAAAGTTAATTCACAATATCCTCAATACATGCAGGCAGATGTATTTCCATCTAGAATGCAGGCTAGTCTCTGTTGTGGCTGGTTGACCAGAATTCCAGTTTTGGGCTAGAGGTATTTCACGGAAAAGGAAATTTTGGTTTTTGGGTGGAAAGCCAGGATGTGATTTCTGCATGCTTTTTTGTAATGGTTTTTTCCACAATGCCTTCAGTAGAGAGACTGTTTGAAAATGTAATTATGGTTCAGAGCAGCTAAAATTACTGTGACTTGAGCTCTTCAGTTCATGGGTGTTCTGCTTAGCGTTCATAGGGAATAAGGCAGGAAGTGTGCAACATTCATTGTTGTCACGGTCATTCAATGATAACAGATGGTTTGTTTCTAAAACACAGGTTTTCAGTTTAAATAACAATCATTAATAATTTAACTATCATTAATAATTTAACTAGTTTTTTCAGTAACTTTAACATGCATAGACAAAATGGGAATTTGAAGGAAAGGAACTCCCTGGACAAATAGAGGCAGGCAACCTTCTGCAGATAAGAAAGTGGTTTTTTGTTCAGTGTTGTCAGTGATTAATCTGGCAGAGTCATCCTGTGTAGATTTACTGGGAGATAAAAATAAGGAGCTGAAACAACAGGTTAAATGAATCAACCCAAAGCAAATGTAGAGTAGTTGCAGTTCTGATCAGGCTGCTGGCAGGGGAATGCAGCACATGCCCTGCTGAGAGGGGCAGGTTTACCCTGAAGCCAACAATCCTTCACACTGCTCTGCATGTGCACTGGTAAAGATGTGAGAAATGAAACCATATATGACACAGGACAAACTACTGAGGCTGTGTTGTCTTATTCAACAGGATACTACTGTGTCTGTAAGCTTCCTGCAGTGTTCTTAATAAATTCTGGAAGAGAACTCTTTGTTGAGTAAATGGGAAGAGTGGATACATGAAGAAACCTCTGACATGGTAGTTTTGCTAGCACTGTTTGGAAGTAATGCTGGAGTAGTCAGACTTCAGTCAGTTAATGCTGCTTTAACCCGGTTTCAACATGTGACTGACTCTGATTTTGTGCTTTATTTTACCTATACATGATTAGATCTCTCTAATTTGTTTTGAACTTTACAGTTTAGCTTTGTGTTTATTTCTGCAACTGGGAGCAACATATTGCAAAGAAGTTTTTGGGTTTTTTGACTTGTTTGCTGACTTTGGTCCTCCCCACCCATGGTCCTAAGATGAATGTCATATGAAATGTAGTCACTCTTTCAGTTGGTTTATCTTTTGTATGATCCCATTTGCTCAAATCACATTTTTACTGATAGTTTGACTTAAATAATTTTGGATTCTGTCATGATGAAACCTCTTACATTCTAAAAAAATGCACGCAAAAATAATGAATTTTATAAAAATTCATGGCTTAGGTGCTAGAAGCATCTACTCTGATATGATGTGAGACATTGCTATGTAGATATATCTTTGTGAATTACAGAGACTTGTGTGTATATACTCATACCCAATTCAGCTTGTTTATTGTTTTAGCACAGAAAATTCTGTTATACTGGAATACAGTGTTTGATTGAGGGCAATGTATTGAAGTTACTGTTTGGGTTATGAAGGCACAAGGAAAAGGGTTAAGTAAAAGAAAGGTCAATTTACTTGAATAACCTGGTGCCTTTCAGTATTGTGACTGCATTGTAGAAAACACACGTACAAAGAGTTAAGTACAAAGAGTTAAGTACGTTGCAATCTTTCTAGTGAGAGCATGGACTGATAACAGTTCTTGTTAAAACAACTGTTTACTTTAAATAGGTGTGTAAGCCTCTGTAGGAAAACAGTGACTCTTTCATTAGTAAAGTCTGTCACTGTTTGCATTGGAAGGGCAAGTTAAAAATGTGATTGTCTTAAGAGCTTTCTAGCTTTCTGGTTTATACTTTGAAAATACAAATGTGAATTGCCTTTGTTTAGTTTAGCTTGAAATGGCTGTTAAATGCTGTCATTTTCAGTTGTTCACGTGTGAAATTTTATTTTTAATTGCTATCCAAAATGTAATGGGTTTAATATGACTAGTCTTCCTTTTAAGTGTCTGAAATACTAATTTGCTGTGATGTCAGCATTTATATTGCTGATCCATTTAATTTCTGCATAAATTGATTAGAATACTTACTTTAAATTTGTGATGATTGAGTTCACAAGGTTAACAAAATTCTGGGGCCAGTAAGAAGCAACACATTGCAAGGTTTCTATAAGCCTGCCTTAACTAATAATTGCATGTTTGAAATCATTTCACCTGATGGATATCGATGGTCTTGAGACCTGAACATAGCTGTCTCAACTCAGGTAACTGATAGCAGAGTATAGGAGTAAATCCAGCTGATCAGTCACCTGCTATGTAATGTTTACCTGCTCCCATCTTCCCTGGGGCCCCAGGCTGAAATGCTGAGTTTTATTTATATGAACTTAGTTGCTTTAAAAGCAGAACCAAACCCTAGGATTATGCTTTTGTGGCATTAAAGGCTGAGTTCTCAAAACTTGCTTGTTATGCATCAGAAAGTCATTTTCTGCCATGTCTGTGAAATGGATAATGGGAGTCTTTTGAAGAAGGTGATAAAAGATCATAACAAAGAGAGACTGATTTCTCAGTATTCACCTTAGAAGACTGTAAATAGAGGGATTTCTTTAATTTCCTTGCTTTCCTAAAGGAAGGCGTTCCCCATACTGTGTTGAAATCCACCTCTTGCCTTTCTTTAAGCATCTGAACAGCGATCTACAAAGTTCTTTATGGGAGAGCACTCTGAAAGACAGACTTTGGCCTTGCATCCTAATGAATCTGAAAAAAAAGATGTTTCTGCATGTAACTCTGACCCTTGACAGACTTCATTCCATTGCTGCAGAATTTGAAGATAAGAAGTTCTTCAGCCTCCTTAACAAAGGAAAGAAAGAATAAAAGCCATTTCAAGATCGTTGAAAGCCTCCTTGTGACACTTGATTCCCTAACAGACCTTAAGGATAGCCATGAACATTTAAGTGTGTTCTGTTTTGAGCTTTGTGAACATTATTTTTCAATGTCAAGATCAGAGAAAACTCTTGTCATAACACCTTCCCCTTCCATGCCTGGTGGTTTTGGTTGGAGGGATTCTGAGTAGATATTTAGACACATGGTTTAATAGCCTGCCACTTTTAGTGCAGTTTTCTTCTGTTCACTGTTCATTGCTCTGAATTTTGTGTAAGTAGTCAGAATCTCATGTTGGCTTTTTAATATTTCATTTTCTGTAAATAATGTAGTAGATGGGTTTCATTTTGTGACTGGCTTCTCACGTCTTTAGTATTGAGGGGAGGAGGCAGTGGAAACAGTTGGTGTTTGAGTATGTTCTTCATGGAATAAAAAAAGCCTCATTGTTTTGTTTTAAGAATAGCCGGAATTTTTTACTCCCAGTTGAATGAGGGGAACTAATGTCCACTTCTAAGGAATAGATTGTTGATGTTATTTATACTGTAGTTTCTCAAGGACTGTCTAATGTGTGTACGTGTACACGTATGTGCACATGGAAGCACACTGTTAGAGAAGCCTTTAATTATTTGTAAGTGTGCATAAGAAATGACATTTTTAAACTACTGAAGCTGGAGTTAAATGCAAATGCATTTTAAGTCTGTAGTCTTTGAGTCCACGACGGTGCTTTTGACAATGTTACTCCATATCTAAAAGCCTCGTTCATAAGGATATATAGTAAGATGTAGGTATGTTTATATGTATGTTTAACATAGTTTATATAAAATAAATGTAAATTTTGTTTCTACAGACAATAAATGTTTTCATGAAATTTTTACTTATAAATAATTCAGTTATTTGATTCGGTAGTTATTAATGCTTGGTGTAATTTTCAGGGTAAAAAAAGAAAAAAGCTTTTTTCAAAATGTTTTTGTGCAGGGAGTGGAAAGTGGCAGTTTTCTGTGTTCATACACAAATTAACTAGCTGAGGTAAGAACAGGCTCGTTTTGCTCAGTCTTTCATTGATAATCAACGTGCTCGTGCTGTAAAATGTTACCTATAATTTAATACCAGATATTTTTTCTTTTAAATCTGCACTTCTCCTCTGCTGCTATTGTAGGTTTTTTTTCCCAAGGGTCTTTATTTGTGGGAAGACGTGCCTGTGCAGAAGCCTCCCCACCCTCCTTCCATGCCTTTCTGTCCAGACATGTTGCTGATCTGTGCACCCTGTTACTGTAGCAAGGGTTTCGCGTCTTCCTGCAGTACGAACAGTCCGTGCTCCTGTGCGGCGCTGCCCTCTTTAGTGAAGCAGCACCACCACCACCCCAAAGCCACTCTTCATCTTCCCTTTTTTGTCTTTTCTTCCTTCCCTGCTCCTAAACCCAAACCTGTAGCGGTGTGTGCGGGCAAGGTGGGCCGGGCAGAGACGAGGGGCGCCAGCGGCGCTGCCGGTGCATCTCCCGGTGGCTCTGAAGGCAGCCCCGGGGCCAGGGCAGGGCCGGGCCCGGCTGCCGGGGGCCGTGCGCGGACGGGGCAGGTGCGGGGCAGGAATGCGCGGTTAGGTGCCCGTCCCGCCGCCCGGGAGCGCTCGCCATCCTCGCCCAGCGCCCA
>VZRH01007150.1:2192500-2206372 GCA_013397555.1 Urocynchramus pylzowi
TTTTTTTTTTTTTTTTTTTAAGATTACTTGTAAGCCTTCTCATATTAACCATTTATATTTTCTGTGTGGCACTGCAGGGTGTTTTAAGCCCAACCCTGTGCATGTGTATATATTGGGTGTATGTTATACATACCTGTATACTGAGATATACTGAGATTCAGTGCTTCTTTACAGCACACACCCCAAACCTTACAAGAAATATTTACAAGAAATACTTCATGTAATGAAGATGCTTTATGAGCATCTCTATGACATTATAGGTAGAGTACATTAAAATTAATTAATTTGCACTTGGAATGGACTTCTCAGGAGAGTTGAGTGAATTAGTGGTGTTAGTTTTCTACAACATAAAAAGGGGGGGATAAGGCAAAGATCTTGAAGGTAATCATGAACACAGTGAAACAAGCTTGGTCCCCCTCCTTAAATGTTTGAGAAATTAAGTGGTGTTTTGTGGAGACTTGTGTGTGGGAGAGGGTTGTTTGTTTGTTTGTTTGTTGTTGCTTTTGGGTTTGTTTTGTTCTGTTTTTATTTTGAAAGTACTTAGACTCAGGTGTGGTCAGGGAACTCAGTCTCAACTGCAAGAGCATGGGGTGTCCACATATCAGACTGTCCTCCTGAAGCTGAAGGTGCAGAAAACAAAGTAGATATGGGGAAACCTGGTTTGAAACTGCTTGTCAAATTTAGAAAATGCAAGATTAGAAGTGTGATTCTAGAGAGCAGCGTTTAACTGCCATCATCACAAAGCAGCTGTGCAGCTCCTTCTGTCACTCTGACACACCTCCCAACTTCTGCATTAAATGAAGGAAAATCCTTTCTTCTGCTGTGCAGTCTTTGCTCATGTTGAAAGCACAACCAGTGCATTAAATGAAGTGTGGGTCCTGTATAATAACGTTGCAATGAAGCTATGCAGCCAAAACCTTCATCACAATGCTTAACCACCTCCTTCATCAATATTTGTTCATCTAAATGTTTTTCAAGGTATTGTTAAAGCTCTGCTGTTTGGAAAGGGGAAGAGAGGAAGTGCTGCTTTTGTTTATGTGAAATCACATCGATCACCTCTGCTGCCACCATAGCTGGGAGTTTGGATCCAGAGAGAGACTGGTGCCCTATGAACCAGTTAGATTACTTCCACTGGCAGACAGCTGTTGTCTGTGTGGTTTTACATAATTGGTTGAGAAAGGTGCTTTGCTGTGGAATACTGCAGCTAGTTTGTACACACCAAAGGAATATTACACCAAGAAGTAATGCAATCAAAAGAATTCAGTCCATGTGAGAGTGTAATTATTCTTTACTAATTGCAATCCCGTTCTCTGTTTTTACCTTTCTTTTTTTTTTTTTTTTCATTTTCTAAATTCTTCTCTATCCCCTTCCCTCAGCTTCCCCCCTCCTCTCTTTCTCTTTACATATTTCAGAGATGCTGCTTCCTCTGCCTTACTCTCTCTTATCACAGCATCAACAGAGGGAGTGCTCTGAGCACATTTCCTGCGTGTGGGGCCAGGCTGACCCCCAGCACCAGAGCTGTGCCCCATCTAAACTTCTGTTTGGCCCCGTGGTGACACCTGGAGAGTGCTCACTGCAGCGGGAACCCTGGGGAGAGCAGCTGGTGAGCTCCAGCAACCCTACTCTCCCATCTAAAATGATGAATTTTTGAGGCCTGAGCTTAGGAGAAATTGTACACAGAAGATGGTAGGTGTGCTTGTGGTTGCCTTTCCAAAATGGTGGAGATATTGGAGCCTTTCAGTAAAATAGCTGTAAGATTTTAAAAATAGAAATAGTATTTGCCATTCTAGTCATCCTTGAAAGCAGTTGAACAGTTTCAGCTGAATAAGGAAAAGTAATAAGAAAGATGATTATGACTTTTTTTCACTTGGATTTCTTTTTTAAAATAAGGTTTTAAGCAACTGTAAAGTGGCTTTTTTAGGAAAAAAATGGTGTAAAAATCCTTCCCAACTCGTAAAAAGTCTTTATTCTCCTCATAGGGGGTGTTACCGATCTTAATTCTTTTGTAGTCATTAGTAGGTTTGTTTCTCACCAGAAAGCAGCTACATTGGAACTGTTCAGGATCAGATGTCCAGTGGTTTGGTGGCATTATACAGCCTGTGAATGGCTTATGATCTGAGTTCCAGTGGAGTTTTCATAAACTGTAATAAAATGTTTTCAGTAACCTGTATTAAGTTTCATTTAAAAATAGCTGGTGTGAAGCTTTCTTTTCCTAGAAATCAAGAGATAATGACATTCCTATCATAAAAGGTTGGCAGAGCTGCCTTCTATATGGATCAAGATAGGGGTTGGAAATCAAGAAATATAAAATATGTAAATATGTGTGTACATGTAAAAGATTATGAAAATAATTTATCATTATGGCATCTCTTCTGGTTGCTCCTTTGCAGTAGCTCTTCCTTCCCCAGAATCTCTGTTAGAGTAGTTTTTTTTTATATTAACTGTTGCTTTTAGCTCAGGAAGTGTGATAAAGAACATAATACTTAAAATAGATGGTTCCTTAAAAGAGCAGAATTCCTGCTTGTTTTTGTGCTGATCAAAGACTCATATGTAGAAAATTACAATACAGCTGCTAGAAAACGTGTTTTTTTTCTGTCTGGGTTTAAGGAAGCAATGTAACAAGCATGTAATAATAACAATGTAATGTAATAAAACACTTTATTGAGAAGCAGTTTTGTTTTGATATGAATGCTGAGTGTATACATATTTCTGTTTAAACTGCTACTAATTACTGCAAGGTCTTATAATATATACAATTTATCAATACAATATACAATTATATACAACATTTACAATTTATCTCTGATGTTATTAAGACTGCTTATTTTGTAATTGTTACTCACGGGATGTTAGAGGGTGTTTTAAGAATACTGCTGGTATATCAGAATTCGTATAGGAGGTCAGTGTTGGCCTTGTAGATAATGCATTGACTCCTGCCCTGCTTATAGGGGAAGGGTTGTTTGTATTAGGAGGAGAAAAATGAGAGCTTGGAAATGTGAAATGAGCAGCTGAAATTTCAGGTCTGATGTGTTAGAGGTCACTGACGTGCTGAAAGCAGGTTAGCCCTGATGAGATCAAAGGAGTGAAAACAGCTGCAGAGATGGTATCTGTTGTTTTGCCCTGATCCTGCTGGTACAGAGCAAGCTTATAAAAAAAAGATGATGGATTTTGTATGGTTCCTATCTGTGTGGTTTTTAAAATCCTGGACCAGGGAGAGGATGTTTTCCCTTGATGCAAAAGCAGGAAGTAGCTGCAGGCCATATCTACATTCTGTACACTGAGGAATGATGAAAGAATATATTAGGGGGAGGGGAATGATAGAGGAGGTGAGTATAAAGATTCAGTAATTCAGCTAATGTAAAAGTAATTGCTGACAGTCTGCTTCACACTGAGATGAAGCACAATAAAAGCTTGAAGTCCCTATGTGTGAGAGAATGTGCAAATACTGCAGTTCAGTACTCATGGATTGTATTATCAAATTAAGTTTTCTTTCCCCTCCTTTTTATTATTGATAACTGAGAAGCATCAGTAGAAAACAACTCTTGAGAATGCAGTGGTAAATCCACATAAAAGCTGTGTGGTGAGATGACTGTTGCAAGGTCTTGGCAATACTTTGTTCCTAACATAACTTTGCCTTAGAGAATGGAGCATCCGGGAGGACAAGCAGTGAAAGGGGAAGGGATGTCTTTGTTCCCAGTCTTACAGCAGTTTTTATTATTTGTGCTTCTGATTTAGTATGAAGAATTGCATGGAGTTGTGGGTCAGAAATTATGTCTGTGCTGAAAAAAATTGTCTTTAGCAACAAAGATAATGTGTTATAGAAAGCTGAGCATTTACACAAGAAAAATATCCCTAACTTTTGATTAATCTGTAGTGTTCAGAAGAGGTGTCTTTTGAACTCTGCCTTTGAATTTCATTAGAAGTATTGTACAGAAGGAAAAGTTCCTCTTACCTCATTCCCTGTCTTTCATACTGTGCAGCTAAATCACTTCTGACAGTTGAAACACGCTCACACCAAAACCAGTGTAAGTCTATTCATTTCTTGGAAGATCAAAGTCAGCACTGGTGCACAGCTCCCCGGGGAACTAATGCTTTTTTGGAACTGTCAATATAGATTCATTGCATGTGCTGCAAGTCAAGGCCCAATTATACTAGATCTAGATCTTTAAAGGTCCCTTCCAACCCAAAGCATTCAAAATGATCTATCAATATTTAATTAGCTTTCAGTGGTCACACTGGTTGTATTTAAAAATTAAGCGGTTTATGTCCCACAGGTAATTTTTATTAATGAATTTGTGACTTACATTTAGAAAAACCCAACTCACCTAAAGCAAGCAAATGAAAAAACCACCCCTGCAAAATAGGAATACTCATAACATGTTGTGTTCTCTACTTGTAATTTCCAGGAACTTGCTTGTTACCTTAAAAAGCAACATATTGGTGCTTTTTATTGATAATAAGATCTCAAAACAAGCACACACAAAAGTTGCTTCAGGGTGTTTTCTTGCTTGTTTTAGGTTGGTTTTGTGGGAAGAAGTTCTTGGAGGTTGGTGCAACTGCTGGTGCTGTATGGACTACTTGTGTCAGCCTGGCTCTCTTTGTATGTAGCCCTGTCTTTCCCTGTGAGCTGGATTTATAAAGGTTTTCATTAAAGGTAGCAGCAGTATCAGAACATAAGTGTACACATAAAGAACTTTTCATTTTTGAGCCAATTGTAAAGCCATTCTTCGAGAACTTT
The DNA here is from genome assembly GCA_013397555.1 of Urocynchramus pylzowi. NCBI lineage: Eukaryota > Metazoa > Chordata > Aves > Passeriformes > Fringillidae > Urocynchramus > Urocynchramus pylzowi. Next base: position 2,197,239 of record VZRH01007150.1, read on the forward strand.
CATGTCAAGTTTAAGTTAAGTATGTTCTCTATCTGTGGTTGCTGATTCATCCTCACCACTGGCAAAAAACCATTTTTCATACTCTGGTAACTTGGCAGAGTTGATTTTTTTTTTCCTGATAGGCTTGTGCAGCATTGAAAATTTTCTGCCCTTGTGACAGATATAAAACTGGCAAGCAGCAAGACCTCAGCTTAATTTTTCAGTGTTTTTCTCATTCCTGCTGTTCTTTCAGTGGGGTCTCACTGAGCTTTTATTGAGCTGTTTGTGCTCCTCTATTTCCTACTGTCAAAGGGCACACCAGATTCCAAACTGTGCCCAGAAAAAGATGCCTTTATTTAGAGGTTTTGTTATAGCAAGGTTTAAAAAACTTCTTTGCTGTTAAATTTGTACCACTTATAAAAAAGGTTTTAGCTTTGGCCTTGTGTTTCCAAATGTAGAGATTAGTGGCTTGCTTTGGAAGAGTGGTGATGCTTATTTATAAAGTGTTTGAATGTTGATGAAGATTGACTACTGCAGTACTTTTCTTTTTAGTTATTAATTTCTTATGAACATTTCTTTATTGTCATCAACAGCTTTATTGAAAAATATCCTATCAAAACATTTCACTCTAGACAAGACCACCTTAATTTCCCATGAAATAGCCCGGTATAACAGTTCATTGAAATTGCAGAACTGCCATTTTCATTGGATACAACCATCCAACTTTTCTGCTTAAATGATCACATTAAAGAAACCCTCAAAAGCTTACACAAGGCAGCCAAAATACCTCAAACAACTCCTAAAAATAAAAAAAAATTAAAAAAAAAAATTCTAACCCTAGAGGAACCTGACTTTGTTTCTGTCCGATTTTAAATGGCTGGTTGAAAGGAAGGGATGGAGAAATGAGTGCAGAGAGTGAAAGCCTTCCAGGAAAGGCTGATCTTGAGAACCTTGACTTGAATGCACAATCCAGCAGTTTGTGACATTGGGAATTCCTGAACACATGAGACTGAGCAGCAGTGCTTTCAGGCAGGTCCTGCTAGCAGGGAAGACAAAATCGAACTCTGTGAAGGCGGGCCTGGTAGTAAGAAATTCTTGTAACTTCACTCGTTAATAAAATCAAAAATTAAATTGGTTTCAGGAGAGTAAAAAAAAAGTGTCTACAGACTTATAAATCCTCATGATATTAAATATTTTTTGATGGCATGGGCTGCACCTTATTATTTGATTTTAATTTTTGTTCAGAGAAACATCAGGGTCCCAACAGTTGTGGAGAACACCAGCTTGAAAGCTTACAAGCTTTTCTTATATCTGTATTTTTAGATTGCATGTGGGAAAGAAAAGGTTAATCACTATGCAATCTTGAAATCTAGATTTGGTTCAGACTTAAATATTGATACTGAAGTCAAACAGTTAAGCCTCTTCAACTGGTAGATTTGAAGCTTGATACACTTCTGTACTTTTGTTGCAGTTATTTAATGAAAATAGTAACATTTAAGTTTCATCTCATTTTAAGATTCTAAACCATTTGCTGAACTGAGCTGATCATGTAACTAGTTCAGTTGTTAATCTCAGTCTGATACAAGATTACTTTTAATCTTGATTCATTGTTAATTGCTGTATCCTTAATGTTGGAAATGTGTTCTTTGTAGCTATTTTTGTTTGTAACTTGAACAACAAAGTTAATTTTCCAGATGACAAAAAAACAGAGTATTTTGTGGATTGTGGTGGTTTTTAACTAGTTAGTTTATAGATTTGACCAGCTTCTCAGTTGCTTCTTGCTTTGTTGCTTCTTTCTCTGTTGCTTCTTTCTCTGTAAGTCTGGTAGATCACAGTGGGTCAAGTTTATCTATCTGTATAGAACTGCTCCAACATCATAGAGATAACGTGGTTAATCAAGGGATTTGTGTGTCTAGTTAATCCAGGCTAGTTAACTGCTATTTAATTGATGGGAGGTTTGCTGAATAAGCAAAATCCTTCTCTGACTTCTTCCTTGCTTGACTAAATGTGTGATGAAAAGAAATTAATCCTTGAACAGCCAACTAATTTGTACAAGTAAGATCAGCCTTTCTGTTTCAAGAAACAACCTTTCAACTGGGAGAGAAATCTTCCTGCTGCTGTTGCTGTTATCTTTGGTTATGATTGTTTTTAATGTTCATCTTCCTGGACAGCTGCTATTTCCTCCTCCATCCAGTAATCTCTTTTAAAATGGGAAAGACCTTTATTTTCTTTGAAACTTAATACAAAAGCCTCTTGTATCTGCTGATCGTTTCATTCATCAAATACCTTTATTTAGCTTTATTTGAAAATAGCAGAAATACACTTGTCAGTTTTTCTTTGACCACTGAGGTCAGTTTGAATGGTCTTTGCTCTGTCAGCTCATACCACCCTTCAGAATTGCTCATTTACCATGCTACTTATTTTAAAGGCTACAATTTCTCAGTATGAAGCACCTATAAATAGTGCTTTTGATTAGCTGACATCTCAATTATCTGACTGGTTTGTGGAAGATTAAGATAAGATATCGTCTAGTTCATGATGAACTATCTTCTGACAATTCAAAATTGTCTGCACTGGTTCTGGAGTCATGAGACATCTATTAATATGTACTCCTCTGCAGTGCATTTGATAGTTTGTTCACAGTTGTGGAGAAAACATTCCTGTTTGTTCCTGTGTGTTTCTCATTCCTTCACCTCATTCTGTCAGAAAGCAGTTGCACTTCTTATCACTTACAGAAGTACATGTATGCCTCTTTCCCTTTGTAAGATGTGTTGTTTTGTTGCTTTGGGTTCATGTGTTGTGCTGGGGTGTTGTTTGTTTGTTTGTTTGTTTGTTTGTTTTTTTTTTTTCCTTTTTGAAATAAATCTACATTACAGTTTCTCAACTTTTTCTCAGGAAAGATGCTCTTCAGCCTTGGTGGTTTGTTGGGTTTTTTTTGGTTTTTTTTTTTTTTTTTTTTTTTTTTTTTTTTTTTTTTGTCTGTTCACATGCCTGATGCTCTGTCATCCCATCTTTTCATATGCGCTTCCTTCAAATTCATCTTTCCTTCTTTGACCTGTCTTTCAAATGCACTGCTTCCTTTTTTAGAAAGCTTTCTTATGTATTTCACTTAAAGAGTCTCAAAATTCCCTAAATTAAGATGCAAAGATATACAGAACTCTGGAGGCAATCTGGTGTAGCACAATTGTAGGTGATCCTTTATGCATTTTTTTGAAATTAGGGACAGAAGAAACCTTTGGCTGGAATCCCATAAATATGATGTCAGGAAGGAAAGGGATTGACTGTCTTTTAGAGACTATTGCTTTAATCTGCAAAGTTTTTTCAGAGTTGAAATTGGTACCCTGGAATAATGCTGAGGTGTGTGTTGCATATCGTGTTTTGCCAGCCACATTTTTGGTATTTTCTGATGGAAGAGTGGTGTCTCTGGTATGTGGAGTAAAACAGGCTGTAGCAGTTGGCAAAGCCAAATACTGAAGTTCCAATGTTTTTTTAATTTGGAGAACTTAAAAGCAGGATGTTGCTATTTTAAGTAGAATTTCAGTTCCTGTCTGTTCAAGCCTGTCATTGTCTCTCCTGAACCAAAATCTAGGAGCTGATGCAAATGCAGCCTTGTAGGCAGAGGAATTGTATGTCAGAAACACTCTTTGCCTCTCCAGACCCTCTGAAATCTACAATTAGTTTTGACTTCTGATTTCCTCATCTCTAAGAACTTGTACCACTCAAAACCAGGGAAGGTCATCAGAAGATTCTTTAAGGGGATGGAGTCCGGGAAACTTTTCCATAGATGTAAAAGCAGAGCTTTCTCCTCAGCCTTGGAAGAAGTGCTCAAAGTAGAAAGCATTCAGGGACCACCTTATTTCTGTCCTGTCTAGCTCTCTTGGTTGTATGGCTTAACCTGCCTGTTGCCTCCTGGATGCTGTAGAAAGATTCTGTGCCAGCACCTGAGGAAGCTCTACTTATCTTGAAGAGAGTCTGTCTTGTTGTTACTTCCTTGGCCACATGCTTTGCTCTGCTCCAGACTGTGCCAGTGTTGGTTACTGGGGGTGGATGAGAGGAGGAGGCTGTCAGAAGAATAACTGCTTATAAAACAACAGGGTTTATTGCCTCTGTTTGTTTCCTTGGGTTCCACAAAGCTCCATCCTGCTGCTTTCTCCCCCTTTTCCCCCCATCCTCAGTGCAGCAATGGGTTCTTCTGTCTAAATGCTGACTGTTGTTTGTGCTTTCACTGTGTGCAGCTCGGCTGAGCAATCCCATTCAACCAGCACAGAGTGGCTCAGATTCCCTTCTGGAACAACGCTATCATCAGGTCACAAGCTGTTCTGGCTCACAATGAAAGCCAGGGATAAGCTTTCACATGTACTTCTTTGGCTTGCATCAGGTTTTGCTTTCAGGATTGTTCTTCCAAGGAAGAGCTCTTTGTAGAGTCTCCTTTTTGGAAGTTTGCTCTCATCATAAGAGTTAAAGAGGATCCCTTGGAAGGAAGAGAGTGTTTTTTCAGGTGGAAGAGACTTCTTGAGACATTTAACCTTCTACCAGATATACCTGTTCAAAGAGCTGTGTCTTTTACTTGCAGCATAATCTCTGCTTTCTGAAATGCTTTGCCTTGTTCAAAATCAAGAGAATTTCTCATAGAGAAAATAAGACTAAAAAATGTTAATGCAAGTGCCTCATTGCCCAGGCCCATGATGGACACATGGGACTTTGAAAAGCACCATTAAAACAAAACAGAGCAGCAAATGCCTCTGATGTGGATTTTTGTTCATGAAAGGAAAAAAAAAAGTGTTAGTTTGAGAATTCCATTTATTGTGACATCCAAAAAACATTACCTGAAGAAACTGATTTGATCTGAGAAAACAGAGGCATTAAAGATACCATCAAAAACTTATTACTCCAGAACTGCATCCTGAAATCTAAAATTGAAATTTAAAAGTTTTTTGATGCACAGAAGCTGACACATGTTATCTGATATAATAGTGAAGTTTATTTGCCCAAGGATTATCTGGAACTTGTGAATTCATATATGCACTAATTTCTAAAACAGCATTTTTTTTCCAGTCCTATTGTTCTTACCACAGTTTGAAAGAGGATAAAAGAATCTGATGTTAAAAGAGAAGATGCTAAGGGTCACGAGCAGCAATTTGATGAGATTGCTTTATCAATCAAGAAAATATTTTATTGATAGGTTTTAAAGGTGCTCTTTTAAACACGTGTCCTTTCTCCAAATATTCCCACCCTACTTTCCATTGGTGCTCACATATTTGAGGAAGTTTGGTGTTTTTAACACCCTAGGTGGTTGTTGGCTTTTCTTTCAGTTGGTGTAGAGATTTAGTGGAGATGGCTTGGTGCTGGTATGTAAATGTATTGGACCATAGTGATGAAATGCAAATTTCCCATCATCTGAGCTCTTGTACTTGGGGCTGTGAGCTTCAGTACACACACACAGAAGATGCAGCTCCTGTAATGCCCAGGAGTCTGTTGCATATGAAAGCACAATAGTTGTGTCCCTTAATTTCACTTACAAATTATGAAACTGCTGAGAAATTTTGTACTGGGCCTGACCTTCCTCTGAATGTGAAGTTCTGTAGCTTGAAATGCTTGGATTTATGTAAGAGGTTAGAAAGAAAAAAGCTGATTATTTATTTTCTCCATCCAGCCCAGCTTCTCGCTGTTGTACAACACACGTCTTTGTGACAGTTTATAATGCATCAGTTAAAACACAGCACTGGTTTGGAGTCCTAGCATTTGACAGGTGGAATCAGAAAAGTTGCTGCTGGGGTAAATATTTTGCAACTGCTGTCTTAAAAATGATAGAATTCCATTAAACTGAGGGAAAAACAACATAACTTTGAAATTGTTATAAGACGCCGTGTTTCTCTGCAGCTGGCATCACACAACAAAAGGCTGTAGCATAGTCTGAGGATTTTGGCTGTATCAGGCTACTGCTGCCAGCAATCTCTTCTTCCAGAAATTGCCACTTCCAAAAGCAAGAATACCTCAACAGGATGTATCTGTGTACCACTTTTCAGTCTGGTTACTTAATGTAACACCGTTTTTATGAGCACTTCCAGCAAACGTGGCTAAGATGCAGAGGAGTATGTTGTGTTCTCCCCATCCTCCTCCTGTGCAAAAGGGTTGCTACTTTTGGCAAAGACGTGTGGTGATAGTAACAGCTTAGGCATCTAGTGAAATCCTCCAAGCTCCTCTGAGATCATATTCATAATTACATTCATGCTTCTCATCTGATGTTAATGAGATGAGGTGGATGCTGCTGGTGCAGAAGCTCCGAGTTTTAACAAAAGCTATGCATTGCACAATATGAAGACTGTGAGCCACTTGCTGGCCACAATCTCTGCTCATCTTCCTCAGGGTTAAATGATGCTACATCATCTCTGAAAAGGTGGTTATTCCTTGTCTTTTTAATTTTTTATTCATTTGTCTTTCCACCTCAGTACCACCCATTGGCATCCATAAGTATTATGAAGGCAACTTTGGGACTAGAATACTGGGCTAATACTTCTGAGTAATTTAACACAGCACTTATTTTCATGGCATCAACTTTTCTATCCTGTTTACTTTATATGGTGATACATTATTTTGGTAGCAGTTCTCATGAATTTAGCCAAGTGGTAGTTTTATAAATAGTTCTGGGTGTATTTAGCTGTAGTCTGTCTCCTTTTTGTTCTGAAGAAGTAGCTCATATCCTTCCTATATCCTCTCAGTTGTCTGAGAATGAGATTTAGAAACTGCAAGAGTAAAGAAGAATTGCTAACAAGTTTGTTGAAGATTTGGTTTTTTGAATGGGACTTATTTGTCTTTTTTTACCTAAAGTAACAGTACTCTTCTCCTTTTCTGTTTTTCTCAGCAATGGATATAATAATTTACGCTCTTCAGAACTTTGAATTGTTTTAATGGATATTGGAGGAGGCAAGAACTCATGTTAAGATGATGATGTTAAATGTTTTCCTCTGAATCTAATGTCTTCCATTTCTTCTGAATGGGTCCTTGTGTGCATTAGTTTCTGAGGGGAAGAGCAATACCAAAGGTGAACAGCTCTCAAGACAATTTTGCCTCTGAGAAATACTGTATTTCTTTAGTTACAGGTTAACACAATGCACATTGTCTGCAAACTTGACAATGTGAACTTAAAGTAGGTTTGTTTGTGCATGCTGTGTACACTGGGAACAACTCCTGTAGTGGAGAGGCACTCTGGTTAATAGAACCAATGGATTACAGTAAAATAAGTCTCTCTCAGTAGCAAAAATATGATTTCAGTAGTTTGTTGTCCAAGGCAGAAGGGCCATTTTGCCTGCAGGAAAAGATCAATTAATTCATGGAATAGAAGTGTTTCTTCTGACTGACAGCCACAATAATGCCAAAGATTATCTCTGCAATCTCAGTCTGTCTAAACAGTTAAGGAAACTCATCCTTAATAAAATAAAATCAAACATGTGTTGTTGGATCCAAAGTGGTATTAAGGGCCACCTAAACTACCACAGTGACCTTTCCTTGCTTCCTCCAGTTACCAGTGCATGGTTTCTGGTGCTTGGATGTGCTTTGGCATAAGAAGTTTTTATCAGAGGTATGGTGTGACACTATAAATTCACTTAGAGGCAACTACTATGATAGGCTTAAGAAAAAACTAAATCCATAGTGTTTCTTAGAAATACATACCTGAAGCTGTTCACCACAGACTTGCTATGAGATGGGTATTTTATGTGAAAACGTCTCATGTAAATACAAAAATACAAACACACTGTCTTACTGTTGTTCTTTACCAGACTGTAAATGTGAGATTTTTTTGATGGATTGTGGTCATACCAAGTGGCTTAGCTGGAATATAAAGTATTTCTTGTCCTACTGGGTGATTTCCACTCAAATAACTGTGTGTTTCTTTGTTTTAAAAACTGAAACCAAGCATATCTCTTTGAAAAACAGAAAACTAGCTCTCCTTTTCTTGGAGGATAGCTCAGGTGTTCTGTCAGCTGGAGTGGCTTCAGCTCTGCTGCTGCCCAGAGAAGAGTCACATCAGGACAGTGCCAGGCCAAGCGTTCACTGTCCTCCAGATCAGGACTTGGTTGGGGTCCTCTGCTCAGCTCCTCTGTGCTGAGTGTGAATGTGAATTCACACCACAGGGCTTCCCCTCAAGTGCTCCCCATCTGTCCTGAGCGCTCTGTAGCTGCCTGTGGTGTCCCCTGGGTGCAGCCTGGCTGAGGATTTGTGGCTCTAACAAGAAAAGCACCCCAGGCAATCTGATTTAGGTGGCCCCTTCTGTGGCTGCTCTGCCCTTTGAGGAGTGATGCAGTGAAGGTACTATTCTAGGACTGTGACCTTTGGCTCCCCCCCATTGTTTGCAAAGGGGAAATAGGAAAATGTAATGTAAACTGAAGGCTGTTGTCTAAGTGGAGGAGTTGCTCTATCATGTAGCATGGATTTAACATCTTGAAGATTAAATAATACCACTTTTCCTTCTGATATTGATTTTTCCTTCCCCTACAGCTTTTGTTTTTCATGAAGTGAAATCCTTGCAAATTCTTTTAGCACAGAGTATTATTCCTGATAGTGTTGCAAAAGAAAAATGTTAAAAATTGAGCAAAATTTGGAATTATTTTTTCAAGGAAATTATGGATCTTGCTTGCAATCAAGTAGATACAAAATGTTGAAGTTATTTTTTTGTGTCACAGACATGCTACAAAACTAACAGCTCAAGCTTTCTTAAAAATCCCATTTGTAATTTACATTTAAGCTGTACAGTTAGAGGTATATTGGTATTTAACCAATTTTTTTAGAGGCATTTTCATTTTGGTAGAACGATGACTCCAAGGCCTATTCAGTGACTCATTCCTCCCTCTCATATTATAAACTGTAATGACATTGAGAGAGTTGAGTCTTTATAAACTATAGATTATTTTGTTCTCTGGTAGAAGAGTCACATCAGACTTAAAATGAATCTGTTTTCCTTCTCTTCTCAGTCCTCTTTGTACCACAGCATCCCTCATGTGATTGACCTGCCAGCGGCCCCGTGTTCTTAGAGTGGAGAAAACAGTGGCCTTGTAGGTCACATTTGATCTTGAGACCTTCTGGCCCTCCAGGTCTACTTTAGGAAACCAGCATGATTGAATGTAATGTAGTTTGGGTGTTGGTTGGGGTTTTTTGTG
>VZRH01007150.1:2207113-2393456 GCA_013397555.1 Urocynchramus pylzowi
TGCTTGTTTTATTTTTTCTTTTTTTTATATCTAAATTTAAGTTCAGATTGTAAGTCAGTCACGCTTTGCTGTTTGGTCTAATAAAAGGTATTGATTTTTTTCTCTCCTGGTGGTTCCTAATATTTCACTAAGAGTTTTATTGCAATCTGTCATATAGCAAAAAAAGTGGGTTTTTTTTAAAGTATGCCCATAAGCTCTGAAAGTGTGCTAGGCTCACAAGTTTGTACTCACATGTCTTAGTACATTTGAAGAAGACCTTGTCTGTGAAGTTGAGGCAGATGGAATTCAATGGTCAGATTTTTAACCTGTTATAAGATGTTATCTTCCTGCAAAAGTGTGATGCACTCTCTTCTGAGGAAATCTAATCTGAGCTTTAACTGAAAACTTGAATGCAGAATATTTGCAGGTAGTCTGTCTGGTTTCTGTTCTGGTTTTTTTTTTGGGTAAGCCAATGCAACAAGTGTGTTTACCCTTCACATGAAGCTGAGTGACTTAGAAAAGCAAAAACATAAAACTTACAGCTCTTAACTCCTTGACTGCCATGTCTAACTGTATTTACTCACTTTAATGTCTACATTTGGGTGTGAAACCAGACTGCTGCAGAAGGTGGTGTTGCCATATGGATGCTGTTACTTGGGTGGAATAGTGCCAAAGAGGTTAATAACATTTCCATTGTGCCTACACACTTCAGATGTCTCACAAGAAACTGATTTAATAACATAGTTTTTGTTGCACAGTAGCAAATCTCTGTTTCTTTTCTTTATTATTTCTTGCTTGGAAAGGCACTGTACAATAGCTGAAAATAGAATAAACTGAAGACATTTCTGTTTCAGGTATTAGTAGCATTATTAAAGAAATTCTGACTAGGTCAGTTTAAGAGATTAGATTTTACTTGTAATTTAAAATGTGGCAAGGAAACAAACTGAACAGTAAGAAAAATATTCTTAATTATCAACAAAATAATTTCACCTGTATGTGCAAGATTAATTTGTGGATTGAATGGTAGGACCAGTTAAACTTTTAATCAACAGGTTTTTTTCTAGATGTGCTTTTTAAAAATACAGCTGTTAGGTTACATTTCAATGCCTGGTTCATATCATTAGCAATTCAAATTGTGTATTTTAAATCCAAACCACTAAGCATTAAATTAAAAAAATCTTTGTCCCTGACATTGCAGTAATGAGTTGTACTGTGCCAGTCTCCAGCAGGGCTCTTAATAACTAGCTTTGATTGTATTTCATGAGATTTTATGTTACAATTTGGATTGATGCTAATATAAGACTAGCAATAGCTGATTTTGTTGGCATGAGAATAAATGTTCTCCTTGTAGATCAAAATAACTTGAATAGCTTTTGATATTGGATTTCATTCCTAATGTACAAAATGCCTTTTTCTAACAGAAAGAGTAGCTAGAGTTTGCCAGCCGGGGCAGGTTTGACTTTCAGACATCCTGAGGTACAATAATTTGAAGAAAATTTCTCTAAAAAGAGAAAGCAGATCTGCCTGTCCCAGTTTTGCCATTTTATTTTTCTCTTGGCTTAAAATGGATTTGAGTTTTGGCTGTTAATGCAACAATCTGTTTACCTTGGCAGAGCTGGGCCCAAGACCAACCTTTGTTGGTTAACAAATAACATTAATTTGAGCTCACTGTCCACTGAGTGTTTTCTCACATCATGAATCATGTGCAAACTGGGACACAGTTTTAGTCCAGTTCCTGAGGAGAAATCTAGCACAGCACTGCAGGAATCAGGTATGTTGTACTTACAGATGTGAAGCACAACTCTGATCTGCTCTTTTGTAACAAACCAGGATCAGTGTTGTCTCTAATATCAGTCCAGCATCCATGAAGACTAAGTTTCACCTCAAAAGAAACAAAAAAAATTAAGTTTGACTGGCAGAATGAATTTTTCAAAACACAGATTGAGGAGGTGCTGTGATTTGGCATGCTTTAGAAAATGAGTTTGATTTAAAAACTGCAACTGCAAGAACCTATAAACTGTAGAGCACTTTTAGCTGTCATGTGCTCTTCAAACCTCAGTACTGTGATAAATGAGAGTTTTGAGTGATCTCAGAAGTACATTCCCATCAGTTTGTCACAATTCTGCACATTTGTTAGGTGTACTCTTATTTCTCTTTCCAAACTGTGCTTTTGGTTTCCTTTGAAGAGTTTATAAACATCTTGATTGTGTGGTCTTACTCTGGTGATTCATATGTCTCTGACTGCTTACACACACTTATGTTACAGTAATCAAATTCTCTGAGAGGAGGCAGCTTTTAAAAATATTTATATGTGTTTTTTAATAAGTGGAAACTTTTATAGACAGAGGAAAGCCTGAACAGTGAAGGGTTGGGGTTTTCTGTTTGTTTAAACAAACCTTCAGTAAAACAAAAGTGATTGAACAGCTGCAGCTGTCTGTATGTGAATTAGTGCAAACTTTGGGGAGTTAACTCCAGTGCCTCCAGCCTACCCAAGCCACTGTAGAGTCAGGTCAGCAGCCCCATTCTACCTTTTGGTGCCTCAACTTGAGAGAGAGAACATAATAAGAAAACTGTCATTAATCATGTCATTTTTGCAGCCTTCTTAAGGGAAAACTGAAAGAACAGCAACAGATTCTAGAACTCTTGAAAAATATGGGACTTACGGAGTGGGAGAGTTTGTCTTCCTTCATTATCTCTTGCTGCAGTCTGAATGTTGAGGAGTGTTTGAAGAATCAGTAGTTGGAGCTGGCCCAAATCCCTGCTGTGTTGCCATCTCCCCTTTGCAGCTCTCTACCCACCCCCTAGCTGCTTAGGAAGAGCAAGGCAGAATGTAATTGCACTCATTGCAAAATCAGAATAGGATTTTAAAGCTTCCTAAGTAGGGAGGAGAAATGACTTGACACACACAAAAAGCTTTGAGTCCTGAAAGCAAGTACAGCCTAGTAGGCTGCTTAAAAATGAAGATACAGGACCTGGCTTTCAAAAGATCTTTCCTGGGGTTCAACCAAACTGGAAATACCCTGCTGAATAGTCTAAATTTTGCCTTTTCTGAGCCACAGTCCTGTTGTGTTCCGTGGAGATAAAATTTTTCATTGATGTCTGTACCTTGCTGCCACTGCTTGAATCCAGTCATCTTTGGAGAGCTATTGTGTAAATACAACTTCTGATCCAAATGCACTGGTTGGTCTGGGGTAAACTGTATGTATGTATGTGTGTGTGTGTATCTACACACATACACACACACACACTCACATATGTATATATGGATAACATTGATGCTAATTTAAGGATTCTAATTTATATATTAGAAATATGTGTAAAAATTTGTTAGTTGGCTGAACTCAGAGGGCTGGGCTTTCCAGATCTTCTAGTCCCTGAGGTTTCAAAGAGCCCAAACCCACAACTTTCCTGAATGAAGGGCAGATAGAGTCTGTGACTCTTGGGATGGGTTTAGAGACTCCCAGACTGGCAAGCCTGAAAACCTGAAGTTTAAAACTTCTAATGACAGGAGGAAGGCTCCTGCTACACCTCAAGATCTGCAATTAGAGAACAGATTCAATGCTTTTGTAGGTGATGGGGGTCTGGGTGCTCAGTCCAGCGAAGCACCCAAGCTGGCAAATCATTACCAGCCATACAGAAGCACCAGGAGAAAGGGGGAAGTGGTAACAGTAGGGAAATTCCCTGCTGAGAGTGTTAGAAACTCCCATCTGCTGACTGACCCGACCTGACCTGTCATCTAGAGAGACTTGTTGACTTCCAGGATCTGGAACACTGTGGTAAGACTGCCAAAGCTTGACTGGCTTCACACTACTACTCCCTGCTGCTCTCCCATGCAGGTTTCAATAATACCACCTGAAGGGATCTGAAATTATCAGCTGTGACTGTATGGTTCTGGGGTGATGACCAAGAGTGTGGGAGCCTGGGTGGATTCTCCTTGATCCTTTGGGTTAGTGCAAAGTGCATTAGGAAGAGTGGAGAGATCCTGTGGTTACATAGTTAGATAGATGCATACATACATACATAGATGCTGGTTACATAGTTGGTGTCAGCAACAGAATTCTAGTTTTGTGATCATGAGGGTCTTTTTGAGGATTGTTTGGAAAAGATGGGATTCACCTGACTAAAACAAAAGCATCTCTGCTAACTATCTTATGAGCAGACCAGGATGGCAAACAAAATGTGATACAAACAATGGAGTCCTCGTAACCAAAAAAATCAGGACTGATGTGGGCCTTTCCTAAGCATACCTATATAAACAAGGAAGTTATTTTCAGAATTACAGGGAAAACACTGCTACTCTTTCTGGGAAGTCAGCATAGATGGTTGCCTCTCTGAAATGTCCGTGTTCTCATGCAGACAGCATGGAGTGCAAAGAAGAGGAATTACATGTCTGCATGCAGTTTTGGAGTTATGATTTCATTGGGATTGTGAAGATACGATAGGATAGCTCATATTCTATCACCCTGATGTCTGCTGGAGGGATAGTGTAGCTTGTTTATGTGCTGGGTTGGGTGTGAGCAGTTCAGGAGGTTTCTGGAGTGTGTTGTTTACTTGATCTCATACCTGCAAACAATGAATTGTTTGGGGATCTGAAGGCTGAGGGCAGCCTTGGTGACACTGACCAGGAGATGATAAAGTTCAGGATCCAGAGAGGAAGAGGGAGTAGGCAGAGAGCAGGGTGGCAACCCCAGACTTGAAGAGGAAAGACTTTGGCCTGTTCAGGACTCTGAAACCAGTAGGAAATACCAGGGTGAGGTAAGCCTTACCTCAGTGGAAGAGAATCAGGTTAGGGAATATTTAAACAAACTGGTCACATGCAACGCCATGGCCCTGGTGTGGTATGTCCTGAGGCAGCTAACTGATATTGGGAGATCCCTCTTGATGGTCTTCAAAAAATCATTGTTATTAGGAAAGGTTCATTAAAACCAGAAGAATGTACATCCTGTCATCAGGAAGAGCAGGAAGCTTTTTTTTTTTCCTGAAAATTATAGACTGGTCAGCCCCTTGTGAACCATTGAAAAATGATGGAACAAATAATCCTGGAGGCCATTTCCAAACATGAAGGACTAGAAAACAGTTGGGAGTAGTCAGTGTGGATTTATGAAGGGGAAGTCATGTCTGAACAATCTGTCAGTCTTCTACCATAAGATCACTGACTTGGTGGAGTGAATGTTGTTTATGTTGGCTTCAGCAAAGCTTTTGTCATTGTCTCCCATAACTTGACAAATGGATGAGGTGCAGAACAGGTGAGTGGAAAAACCTGTCTGAAATGCCAGACCCCAAGGGCAGCAGGAGCTCCAGCTGCAGGCTGGCCAGTGGCAGTGGTGCCTCAGGGGTGGGAAATGGGGCTGATGCTGCTCAGGGTCTGCACTAATGAGCAGAAGCACAGGGCAGAGAGGAGTCTGAGCAAGCTGGCAGGTGCTGCAAAAGTGGCAAGTGTTTGACTCCCCAGAGGGTCGTGCTGCCACGTGTAGAGGCCTCAAGAGGCTGGAGAAATGGGCTGACAGGATGGTCATGAGCAGAGGGAAATGCCAAGTGCTGCAGCTGGAGAGGAATAACCCCAGGCAGGAGTGCAGGCTGTGCCTGAGTGTCTGGGAAGCAGCTTTGTGGAGAAGGGCCCAGGGATCCTGGTGGACATGAAGCAGAGCATGGGGCAGCAGCGTGTGCTTGTGGCAGGGGCAGCTGCTGGCTCTCTGGGCTGTTTTAGGCAGAGGGCTGTGAGCAGGAGGATCCTTCTGCCCTTCTCCTTTCTGGTGAGGCACCTTTGGAGCTGTGTGTCCAGTTCTGGGTTCTCAGGTACAAGAGAGAGGTGGAGAGAGCAGAGTGAGTCCTGTGCAGGGCCATGAAGGTGGTTGAGGGATTGGAGCCTGTGACATCTGGGGAGAGTCTGAAAGAGATGGGACTGTTCAGTCTGGAGAAGAGAAGGCTCAGGCTGATCTTATTGATGTGTCTGAAAGCATTTTTAATCTTAAGGGTGATCAAACACTGGAATTTCCATCCTTTGAGATACTCAAAACTTGGCTGCATAAAGCCCTGAGGAATCTGTGCTTTAGCTGTTTCTGCATTGAATGAAGGGATTGGTCTACAGGGGTGCCTTCCAGCCTCAAAACCTGTGTGATTTAGGCAGTGGTTAGTGGTTTGTACTGCACGTGCAAGCTGATAATAAATGAAGTACCACCAGGGGCTAACCTGGAACTTCTTCATTCTAACATCTTTATCGAGTACTGGAGAAGGCAGCAGAGTGCACTCTCCTCATATCTGGGATTTCTACCAAATTGGTGGAACAGTTAATGTGTTAAAGAGTTAAGGGACCTGAATCTAGAAGAGCTCTGCTTGTCTAGCTTGGAGAAGAGAAATTGGGAGGTCCTAATAGCAGCCTTACAAAGCTCAAAAGTAGGTTATCAAGAAGATGGAGTTATTGCACTGCAGTGGACAGTGGGGCAACAAGACCAGTGGGTGAAAACTGATACAAGAAAGGCTCCAATAGACTGTAGAGAGAAAAGCTTTTCCCAGTCAAGCAGTGGAGCAGATTGTCCTGCATGCCCTACCTGCCTCTGTAGGAGGAGGTTGGAGGATTTCAAGACCCGTGGGGGCAAAGCCCTGAGTAACCTGGTTTGACCTCACAGCTGGTCCTGCTTTGAACAGAAAGCTGAACTAGAGATGTGAAGTCCCTCTCAGCCTGAATGACTCTGATTTTTCTGTTAAGTGTCACTAATAAATTTTTCACGTTCTGTTTGCATGTCAGCTTACATGTGTGGTGCCACTCTTTCTCTTCTGCTGTTCATTATGTAGTTTAGAAGGCTTCTTGTAAACTGGTTTTACAATGGTTCTTGACTTCACAGAAGATGTAATAGAGGAATATTATAAGTCATAAACTTGTGGCTGGTATGTATCCAAAAGTCAGAACACTGCTTTAGCTATGACTTGCAGGCTCTGGAGGAGGGATGGAGATATTCAGCATTGTGACTGTGTGACATTTTGGGGGTGGAAAGAAGTAACTGCTTTCCTGTCAACTTAATTCAGTTTAGTATGCAGGGTTTGTTATTTAGGTAGAACCTGAATTCAGGCACCTTTTTGCTGCCTGTTGTGTAATGGTTGGCTTTGCTTTGTGAGCTGGTATTGTCTGTTTGCAGGCTAGAGCTTGCAGGGTTTACATGGCACAGTCATTTGTGCAGAAAGCAGATGCCTGTTACTAGTTGTCACTTTGCTGTTTCAATGGTTGAAGTGCTAAATGTTCGGTGGGAAGTCTTGGGATGAGCTTTTCCACTGAAGAAAGCAGGAATAAGGTTTACAGATATGGCTGTCCCAGACCTTGCCAATCTGGCCAGTAAATTATGAACCACTAAATATAAGTATGGCTTCCATGCTGAGTACCCCAAGTGTATTATTTTTCATTCTCTGAAGGAATTTTTCTGTCTTTATGACTTCCTTAATTCTATAAAGAGCCTTTCTTGTGTGCATGGTTTCAAGGGATGGGGAGACTTCTTGGGAAAAGACAGACATACCATGTAATGGTAGCAAGCTTATAATGCAACTCTGATAACAGACGTTCAGAGCAGTAGAAGTATTTAATCTTAATTCTTTGATGCATAATCACAAGTGAAAGTAAATCTTCTCTCTTTGATGAAACCCTGTGAGGGCATGTTCATGCAGCAAAGCTTTGCATTTCTATATAAACAACAGTGAAAGTCATCATGATGAAAAAAAATCTTCTAAAATACTTTTTAGGTTGATGGTGATGTACTTAGCAAGGTAGTTGCAGTGGCTTGGGATGCTTATGAATTTGAGAACCTTTCCATATTTATTTCCATATAAAATAAAATGCCTTGAAAGCCCTGTGTACAAAAGGTAAAACTGTCCAAGAAATAAAAATAAACTTTGAAATGCTGCCAGAATTAATATTGCTGAAGCATCACAAATTGATTTCCTTTAAAAAATAAAGAAAAATGCATGTTGCCTTAACCATGATGGCCTTTCTTGTGTGTTTTTTCACTTTGGCCTCTCTTGTAGCAGTTACCCACAGAAGATTACCATTGCATGTTGTTTCTTTGATGTACTCTCTTGATTAATTTGAATATGTTACTTTCACTGATATTATATGATTGCATTGATGTTTTTTTATGCCTTTGGAAAGCAGGAAATCTTAAATGTAGTCAATAATTGTGCATATGTGTGTTTCTCTTTTAGTGGAGGCGATAGTGGAGTTCGACTACAAAGCTCAACACGATGATGAGCTGACAATCACTGTAGGTGACATAATCACCAATATCAAGAAAGATGATGGAGGCTGGTGGGAAGGACAGCTCAAAGGCAGAAGAGGTTTGTTCCCTGACAACTTTGTAAGAGTGAGTACAAAGTGGAACTGTTCTTGTGTTGTGTGTATAAGTTTTATGTACTGTGCTGTTCAGGCTAAATATCAGCCTTTATATCATAATATCTCTTTTATCCAAAAAGATAATATATTGCATATACATATGTATTGTGTATACACATATAGTGCACATATACAATGCAATGTTCTATTGAGACAATGTTACAAAGAGAAGATTATTTTCTTTGCAAAGACAAGCTGAAAATAAAAGAAGCTACCCCTACATTTCTCTGGTGTTCAGTGAAAATACTTGACTTCATGGTCTGAGAACAAACTGGTTATTCTAGAACTTATAGGCCATTGCATTTTAAATATTTTGTCTTCTCTGTAACAGATTCTGCTTCTCTGGAATGTTTTCTTAGGTTTTATAGAAGGTTTTTTTGTGAATATTTATTCCTGGCTAAACTAGTTGAGAATAATTAGATTTTTCCATACAGTTCCCTAAAAACTTTTTAAAAAGAGATTAATTCGTATTCACTTAATATACCAAATAACTTGCAGTAATCCTTGTTTTAGGACAATCATTCAGAGGTTTAGAAAGAAATTGCATTTTTTACTGGGCATTTGTATTTGCACACATATGTCTGCACATATGAAGCCAGCTATTAGTACCTCTGGGCCTCCTTGATTTGTCATTGCAGGCCTAAGCTGTTAATTTCCTAAGTCTCCATAAACCTGGCTCTCCACTATGGAAAAGAGACCAAGAACTACAATAAATTACATAAATATATTTTATGTTAATTTTTTAGTACAGCTTCTGAGGAGCTTTGGTATTTTCGCTTTTCTAAGGGTATAAGTGTCTTTTTTTTTTTTTTTTTTTTAACTTCTTCTAACTATGTGCACCTGTTGTGTGTTTAGACATATGGGCATAATGAAGTAATTTAATTTTGCTTCCATAGTGCTGCATATGTCGAGGTAGCTGGGGGAAGTGGTCTGGCTGTGACTTTAGCCAGCCCATAGCAGGGGGTGTGGGGGTGGACAGGGAGCCTCGGGTGTTTCTGTGGGGCTGAGCACGCACCCTGATCTTGTGCCTGACACTGGCAAGAAGAAAGAGCAGCTCTGTGTGTGTTAGGCAGCAAAAATTAGGAGCAAGCCAGGGCCTCAATGAGAGGAAAGGGCACAGTGGAGGACAATGAATAATCTGGTTTTTCCTTATCTCTGAAAATACACACTTTGAGCTAGGGGAAAGAAACTGTTTTGGTATTCATTGTGTATTGGTAATATTTTTCTGCTTGAACTCTGGTGAAGTGAACTGTGGGACAAATGCAGACTTCCTCTAGGCTTTTTCCTGGCTGGTATTTTAAATTTGCTGCTGATTTTAGGAGGTGTTGGATTTAGTGTTCTAAACAAATGCAGTCTATGAATGTCTGCTATGGGAATATAATAATCTAAAGATTTGTAAGTTGACACCATTAGTACCTAATTTTAAGGCCTCTTTCCAAAATTACTTCAAACTGTGGCATCCTGTCACATAATTGAAGTATAAATAGCTTTTTCGTAATAGAAAGTTCTAAAACAACAGTTTAGGTTTTGTCTTCTAAAATGGTTTAGGTTTTGTCTTCTCATGAAATACCACTCCCTACTCTTTCCTTCCTGCCTTTTTTTTAAAATCAGTATCCAGGGCTGTTTTCTAAACAAGTAAAAACCACATTGTATTCAAGCTGAGAATGAGGAAGAATTTAAAGTCAAAGATGTTTTTCGTAGCCAAGCATTTTCTCTCTAAACTAGGTAAGATGGAGTAGAAGATACACACTTACTTAAAGTAGAGTTAGTTTATGAATCTCTTGAGTGAAAACTTTCATTTTTCTTGTTTTCCTTGTGTAAATCTCCTAGGTGGAGAGCTATAGTCAAAACAGCAGTCGCATTAGAGAGCTTGTTGAGCATAATCACTCTGCCCAGTAAGGTTATAAGTAATTGTGAACTTTCTCTTGATTATGGAAAATTTTTTAACAAGTGAATGCAGTGTTGGGCTCTCCTGCAGTCAGTTCATGCCCCATTGGCAAAGTTTATGTGAACAAAGTAATTGAGAAGCAGGAAAAAAGGGATGCTACAGACAAGTAATGGACTTGAATGCTACTCCAAATTCCTATTTCTTATCAAAATTGGTTCTAAGAGTAGTTGAGAAAGTTATTCAAAGGTTAAAAACTACAAATTAAATTCTTGAGGTACTTTGCATTCTACCTTCAAGAGGTAGGAATAATTTCTTATGGAGAAGAGCATTTCCTCCCTGTGATTTTATTTTCCTTTGAATAAATTTGTGATGATGTTCCAAATAAACTGTTGGAGTTTGCAAAAAATGGAATGTTTGGGCTGAAAAGAAATCATGGAATTAACACCGTAAAGATTACTGAATGGTTTCTGCTAACATTTCTGCACAGATTCTGGAAGTCAAGTTTGGAAGAAAAGAAGTAGAAATCAGAAATGGACAAAATAGAGAAATGCAATATGTTGGAATGTTTATGAAAAGACATTCATTTGAAGTGTTACTTAAGAAATAAAGCCCCCGTATTTTTCAAGGGAATGTGAAATAGGTTGTGAATGAGCAAAAGACTTTTGGAGTTGCCTGTAGTAAAAGCGTTTTTAAATTTCTTGGAATAGATGCAAACTAGGAGACCATTGAAGAGGAGTTGTCTGAAGACAGATGTGAGACAGAAAGAGGAAAGGGGAGGTAGCAATGATACATGTGAAGTACATAAGCCATCATTTTTTTTTCAAGGGACTTTCTCTACGAAGTTGTAGCAGAGGTGCTTCCTGTTCTTGAATCTAGAAAACAACTGCTTTGAATTTTTTGTGTATTTATACATATAGCGACGAAAAAGACGGATTCATACCCATCTTAGGCTCTGAAATTCAACATGCAAGGCATAGCAGAAAAGGTATTTGAAATTTGTTTTCTGTTTCTTTTTTCATTGCCTAGTAGTCTGTGGCTATGGCCACTCGGAAGATTTTGAGGAAGAAGTTTGTTTAAATATGAGAAAAATCTTTGGTCTCTCTTTAAGATCTAACTTACCTCTGTCAACATTTGAAGATACCTACTTCTGTTAGAGATAATGGTGCTGAATGTATCGTAAGAAATGTATGGAAGTGTATCTGGTTGTTGTCTTCAGTTTTCTTTCAATTTTCTAGGTAGAGAAATAGAAGTATGAAGGGAGAATTATGTACTGTTCCTGGTGTCTCTTTTAATTCTCAGTTATGCAGCTGACAAAGAGGAGGTATCAGGTGTGATTGCAGCGTTGTTCATTTATGTGATATAAAGTTGGTTTTTGGTGTCTTTCTAGCTTGAGAACTTCAAGTCGATACTCTGCAGTGTAAAACTGTGTTTGTGAGTGTGATGGCGTCTGAGACAGATAGATTTTACTGATGGCAGATGAAGATGTAGAAAGCAGGAAACTGGTGCAACTGTGCTTGCTGGCTTTAATTTTCAAAGTCAATTCTATGTGGGATTGAATAGTGTTATACTGGTAGACTGAATCTGCTGCATGTAACAACCTGAAAGCCTCTCTGTACTCCAGAGGACTTGCCAATATTACTAGCAGAGTTGGAGAGGTAAATGTATCTTAAGCAGGAAGTGTAGAGTAGTTGTTTTTGAAATTCTGGTGTATAGCTTGTGTTTTAAAATCAGTGAAACGGGGCAGGGATTTGTGTAACTGTACTGCTGCCTCGGGTCAGAAAAGCAATCTGGATTTCTTGTTATGCAAGCAGAATACAATCTTTAAATAATGCACATTAGTTGTAGGATGTCAACGATGTTCGTGCTGAATCATGGTGCAGATCCTTATCTGTTGCTTATTATTAAATTTCCTTCTCTGTATTTGTTTGGTTTTATCACAGCCAGCCAGAGTTTGCAAGGGGCCTGTGAGTGATTACTTGCTGAGAGAGACCCTTGTGCTTATTACACACTCCTACCTATCTCTGTTCATGCTTTCATAAAACTTTTCATAAAACATAAAAAAGTCCTGTGCACATGCAGGGGCCCTTTGCAGCTGAAGTTTGGCTCCTGGGCAGGAAAAGAGAAGATTTTCCATGTCTGAGAACACTTTGGTTCTGCTTGGTACCCGCCAGGGCAGAGATCTGACCAGCTCCTGCTGTCCTTCCCTGCTGCTTTGCCACAGCCTTTTGCAATCTCTGGCAGCTCTGTGACTTCCTGCCTTTGCTCTGTGATTTGTAGGTTCTTAGGGCCTTCACTGCTCTCCTCAGCAGTCTGAGTACTGGCAATTAAGGGATGTCTGGGTCAGCTTTGCCTCAGCAGCCACTTGTCATGGGTTCAGTCCCCATACAGGCCATTCACTTAAGAGTTGGACTCGATCCCTATGGGTCCCTTCCAACTCAGAATATTCTGTGATTCTGGGTAAGTTGTGGCATTAGCAGAGGCACTGAGGTTATGTGCAGACTAGGGAAATTATTTCTGTCAGTACCAAAAAAGATAACTTGCTTTATGGGTCAGTGAATTGTTTTGCTGAGGTACTTTCGATTTGGTTTTTGGGTGTTCGTTTTTTTTGTTTTTTTTTTCTTTTTACACACTTGGCAGGAATTTGCAGTTCAATTAATGAGCTTTTTCTTTTGCTGTTTTTGGAAATCTTACTAAAATACTGTCTACAAATTCGTTCTCAGGAATTGTTTTAGATTGTGAGATCCTAACTGAATGAGAGTCAGGAGTACTAGCTTCTTATTCCAAGTTTTGAGTATGGCCATTAAACTTGTTATACTTATGGTGAAATGCAAGAAAATATAATAATGTGAAAATGTTGTCTCTGAGGTTTTGTTCTTGTCAACAGCAATCAAGATTTGATGAGGAGAAAAGTAACATCACAGGCTGTAATTATTTATTATTGCTGTTGTTATTACTCTTACAATGGTGAAAGCAAAACTAGTAAAACAAAATCTTTCCCCCTTTTCCAGCCCATCTCCTCACAAAGACACAGACTGACCAAGATTGTCTTGTGCCAGTCAATAATCTGTGACTTGGCTGTGTTCCCTCTTCCATGGGAACTGAGCACACAGCAGTGACAGCACTCTGGGCTGTCCTGGATGCCCAAGGCGTGGTGACAAACGATGTCACACCTCAACCTGTTCATCTGCATTCAGAGGAGGTGAGGGAGCTCCAGTGAGGCAGCTGCCCTGGGTGTTTGGCCTGGAAGTGATCTGAAACTCCCTGGCAGTGAGGGAGGCTCTTTCCCATTGCCTGTCTCAGGATCTGTGCTGTTCCCAGCCGGAGGGAAGCGTGCTCAGAGCAGTCAGCAGGATGGAGCCTGTACGTTTACCATGGGAGCAAGCGTGGATTTGGCTGTTCTGTGATGACCACTTTGTTGGATATGTTTTGATGGCAGGCTTTGAGGGGAAGGGTTACTCAGGAGAGTGTGGGGGTGTGGAAAAGAGGAAAAATAGTGGTGGTTTGGGTCTGTCAGCTGTTGGATGTTTTGTGGGAATTTTATGAAGTATGTGAAAGTAAGAGTACATGCAGCAGTTGTGTAGTGAGCACACAGTAATGGGAAGCTTCAGTGTTGAGGTGTTTACTTATTGCTAGTGACTAGTACATTATATTGCAAAAAGTAACCTTCTGAAAAGGTAGTGGCTTACTTGTAACTATATTCTGATAGGACTGATAGAAATTCTGCCATGGATCCAGCTCCTCCCATGGCAGGGGGAGTCGAGCTAAATTATCTTTAAGGTCCCTTCCATTCTCTATCCATTATGTGATTTTATGAGACTCGTGAATTTCAAAACGAAATTTATTGGTTTTCATTCTTTATACAATGTAATTGCTGAGGTCTAAAAAAATTATTATTTAAATACACGTTTTACTGCTTTACTGATAGAGTTAATGTAGGCAGTATCAATTAATATACAAAGGAGACTCAATTGTTTCCTCTTCTTGCTCAGGTTGGTTTTTGCAGTCTTAAGAAAACATCAGTACAGCATTCCAGTTTAAAAAATGCTGTTGTTTAAACTGTAAATTACAAAAACTCTAATTTGGGCTAAAAGGGAAAGAAATACTATTTTTTCTTTCTTTTCTTCCTGAAGCTCCAAGCCATGAGGAGAATCTGATCAGAGATTGAAACAAGAGCCCAATGTGTCATCTAGAAGTCATCTTTTCAAATATATAATTTCTTTGGAGCTACAATATAACAATTTTTTAAGGTAGCTTCAATTTATTCAGAACTTAGTTATATATTATTATTTGAAGTGTGTGTTATACAAAGAATTCATTGTGGTTTTGGCATAGCCTCTTAAAGTAGTCATAAGGATTTACAGAATTGGCAGGATTAGATGGTTCACCAACCTAGTTCCAAAAGCTTGTGAGGCAAGGAGAAGGTATAAAAAAAGTATAAACTTATATTGTGTCTTCCCTGAAATCAGTTTTCTTTTTTTTCCCCTCTCTGGCAACCTTACAAGCTCCGGATGTTTTTATTTTCTCTGTAGATTGTGTGTGGGTGGAGATGTTAGTAATCCATGTATTTTGGTCTGATTCATTTTCACGCTTGGCCTGGCAATTGTTTTTCTGTTGGAGGAGGCTGCTGTGAGAAACTCTTCTCTGTAGGTAGAATCTGTAGAGGTTCTTAGCAGTATTTGCATACAGATGTCTTGCAAAACATACTTCTACAGTTTTGGATTTGAAGAGAGTACAGCTGTGTATCTGATTTTTTGACAGGACCAAAAGCCTCATTAAAATTCTTAAAACACAAGCTCCTAGAAATTGAATTGCAGTTTAGTCTCACTGCTGTTTGAAGCCAATGTGAGAATACTTGTCAATACTTCCACCTTCTTTGCAGTTTAATTGCAAAGACCTCAGATGGATTCCCTCAAGTTTAGGAAATATTTTCTGATTTTAATGATTTTAATATTTGTTTGCAAAAAAGGGTATAAGAGAAAGAGTATTCTGAAAGCCTTTGGAGTATTTACAGCATTTAATAATCATAATGGTGAAAGGTTGTGCTTCAGTCTTAGTCTGCCAAATAGTCCATTTACATAGAACAATACAGCCTGTATCCAGACTTCATCTACTGATTGTCTTTCAGCTTATACTTAAGAGTTACTTAAGAGTTAACAGTAACAATAAGAAAGAATGAAGATGAGAGCAACAGAGACATGTAGGAAAAGAAAAGAAAGCTATCAGAGATTGCTACTCTAACTGCTGCTGCCATGACTTAGTGATACTCTTTAGCTCTGATCAAACACTGTGATTTATTAACAGCAAATGTGTGTGTGTATGTGAGGTTTGTTTAGTGGTGTTGATTTTTAATTTTTTTGGATTTTCATTCTTGTATTTAGGGTTTGCTTCTATCTACAGAAGTGCTGTTTTTTTCTGAAGTATCATGTGTAGCCCATGTAACAGTTTTCATGTTTTTATAAAGTGAATATCAACTGGAATGACAAACTACTTGCACTATTTGCTGTTGGAAGTAGTATTTGACTAATTAGGTATCTGTATTCTGTTCCTGTAAGTGCTGCAATTTCCTCCTAGAATCTTTTGGGAACTGTTTGGGAAGCTGATGGTGAAGATAGTCCTTAAAGGGTCTGTCATTTCCTGCTGTCACCTAATTATGTACTCTACTAGAATTTCACTGGCACTGTTAGTAAAAAGTAAAATTATAATATGACAAAGTATATTAGAACAGTTTAGGTTTATGAGCAGAACATGTTGTTCTCTTCAGAGCTGGAAAGAGCCAAGTGTATATGAGCCTCTTAATCCTGATTTTTTTGGCTTTGTTACAGCCAAATAAAATATATCATTGTATATATATAGACACTCTAGTTATTCAGTTACCATGGAAAAAGCCAAAGGTGCAGGTAAACGAGCATCATGAAATAGGATGGGTTATTTACTCACTCTGTCTTCAGACTTCTTCAGTGATGGATACTTAGCACCAGTGGTCGTGACAGGAGGTGGCAAGGGATGGAAGGAAAACAAGAAGAGCATACATTTTAAAAAATAACATTGCTACTTTCCACCCAGGGAGAAGGAAGAAGGCAGACCTTTCATTTTTACAGAAGGTGGTAATGACTTTTGCTTTTATTGAATCTTTTTCTAAATGGGAATATCGAGAGAAGTAATGCATCACAAGGCATTCAAGAATGTGCAAGGTGCTGAGTGTATGTATCTGGTGCTTCACAAAACCTTAATTCATCCATTTCCCACTTGGTGAGGACTCACTGCACCTTTTGAAAGACTGAGTCAGTACTTGTTCTTCCAGAGAGCCTGCATTTGCCTTCCCAGAGGCAATAGGCCAGTATTATCAAAAGCCCTTCCAACAGATACTGTCTCTAAAACATAAACTTCTATCATAATTTTCATGACTGCTTCAGGATACAAACTACTGCCATTATTTTGGCTGGTTCCTTACAACCAGCTTAGCTAAGCCTTGTTTTCCCTTTTAAACATGCTTTGGTGTGTTTAGGCTGCCTGATTTATCTGTCAGTATTTACCTATTAATCGATAACACAAAAATGAAAATCCTTTTTAATCCTTTTGGCTGAAAATTATTCTCTTCCTACTTGGAGCCAAGAGCATTACATCATTCAGCTTTGCTTTTGCCAACTTGTTTATCAGCTTTTTGACTGCTTGAAGGATCTTTTAATTTTTGTTCCCTCACCCCAAGCCTCCTAATCATGGTGCCCCAGGACCTTGCCAGCAGGTGAGCAGACTGCTTGTCCCAGTGCATGGTGCTGTCATGTTGTCTGCATGGCACTACAGAGACATGGCTCTCACACTGTCATCAGCCATTGCCAAATCACTGGCCCAAAGAATGCCTAATAATTAGAGGTAGAAGAAAGTAAGATGCAAATCTTCATGTTTCCTTTATGCTTCCCCAATGTCCCATGGCTCAATTTTATTGTGCTATCAAAATGTAATCTGTTCCTCCTTTAAAGGTCCCTCTAAGTTGACCTAAGTAATTCTCCTTCCAGAATTGAATTAGAGAAATATGGATCAAAAATGCCTGTAATTCAGAGCTACCACATTATCTATCTTGAATAAAAATTAGCTGAAATTCACCCACCAAAAATCTGCATGCATGTCTCAATGTAGCTTTCAACAAATTTTTGAATTCTTCTCTTTTGTTTTTAGAGAAGTCTAATTCTAAAACTTAGTTGAATAGTTGCTATATAATTTATTTCATGAAATAAACCACTTATAAGTAGAACTACCTGAAATGTAGTGTTGTGCAGGTATAGAAGAACAGATGCTCAGGATTTTACTTTTGTTCCCACACAACTTATGAATTTTGCAACCTTCAGTTGATTTGTAATGCTATGTGGTGCACTTGCTGTATTTACCTTTCTTTGACTCTGTCCTTTTAAACTGAGAGAACCTGAAGGCCTGCAGGTGTGAACTTGAGTTCACAGATTGCAGAATCACAGAATATTCCAAGTTGGAAGGGACCCACAAGGATCATGAAGTCCAACTCTTAAGTGAATGGCCCATATGGGGATTGAACCCACAACCTTGGCATTTTTAGGTCTCACAAGCAGATTGTCACAACTAGTGATAGTTAATTCAAAAGCAAAAACTGGTTTATTGCTGGTGTTTTGTAAAAGTACAGAATGCTGAAGTTAAAGTAAAATCCTGGAAGGAATTAGGATTTGAATTATTGTGCTGTGAGATCTAACTGGATTTTTCCCTGCAGAAGAAAAAATATGTGCTTTGAAACCTTTCAGTGGTTCACTGAAGTTGATAGAATGACAAGGAGGGCACAACAGCGCTGGTGGGGCTGAGCACTGCATTTCATGATTCTTAATTGCTCTGTGGTTCTGCTCAGAAAACTTTCTAATTTCTGTATTGGTAGCCCACATGTTTTTACTAGTTGTTTGAACTTCTGCAGCCTGTCATTCAATGTGAAAATTTTTTAGAGACTAGTGAAACTGGTGGACAACAGAGGAAAATGTTGAGTATGTGGAGGGAGAAGAGTGACTCATTAAACTGTAAAATAAAAGCTCTTTCTCAAACTGTAATCCCTTTCCAGGTGTTTTCAGAAGTCCATATATGTATGTGTCCATGCAGTAGGCATGCATGATGTATGTGTGTTGTATGCCGAAATAAACACTGGGTCTAAAACCACAACATACAAGTTAAGGTAAAGGAAATTTTTTTCAGGGCAGTTTTATTATACAAAATAAAGAAAGAAAATTTATCCTCTGGGATCCATTAATTCAATCTTTTTTACTCCACTAAGCAATTGTATAAGGATGGGGTTTTTTTCCTATATGAGAGTTTGCACAAGAAAATAGCATGTGTTGCTTGCCCTTCTGAACCCTGGTGACACTTGCAGTGATACTGTAATATTGACCCCATTTCTTTTTGCTGGGATTTTTACCATTGCATTGTTCCTTAGTGAACATTCAGATACTTAGAAAAGGGTAGTTTTTGTTTGGTCTCTTTAAGCTGAGCATACTGTACTCCCTTTTCTTTCAGGCTCACGTGTTTCCATTAGAAGTTGGGCTTCTCTTCCCACTTTCCCACCCCACAGCTTCTGTGTGGGTTTTATTTCTCATGAAGCTGAAACTAGGCATACAAGTTTCAGGGCTGAAGAACTCCTTCAGGGCTTCCTTGCTCATGCCTGGAGTTACTTGTAATGTGTTGGTAACCTGCCCCTCCAATCTCTGTACCATGTCCTGCTGTCAAATCGCAGCTCCATGACACTAAGCACTGTACATAATGAGAGAAAATATTAATTATTAATATTATTAATATTAATGGCTATGTTAGAGAGAGGTTTTTATTTGAAGACTGTTGTATTAGTGGAGGCTTTCTCGGTCACGCTTTTGAGCCTGTCTGCCTGTCTGTACTGAAATTCTAAGATTCTCCAGTCCTACCATTGAAGAATGTATCTGGAAGGACAGACAGGGAGATGGGATTTGAGTTTTGACAACCAGCAGCACCAGCATTTGCTAACAGATGTATTTGTTTTCTACTGATGTTTTCAGACATTCATAAAGTGAAAACAGGATTTACAGGGTGAGGCTAAATTACTATCTCTTACTAGATTGCGTTGCTGGAAAAATTGACTTGGCTCCCACACTCAGTATCCCCTCATCAGATCTGGCAACAAGCAATGAAATTAAAGATAAATACTGGCTACAGGCAATTGTTTTTAGTTAAAGCCAATTAATATTAACTGGTTAGACTGCTTGAGAGAAAAGGGAAGTTTGCATCACTGCAGCATGATGCAGAGTAGCAGGGGAAGTGAACTTGAAATGGCATTTTTGATATTGTGTTCCCATTATAGTGACACTATCATTTTATTGAACTTCATCTCAAAGTAGTAAGATTTTGCATTCCTGCTGCTGACATAATTGTCTGGCAAGGATCCTTTGGTAGCGCTAAAAGAAGTCCTTGATTTTTTTGGTGTTAACAGTGGCCACTGAAATATTGTTTTGTTTTTTTTTCTGAATGGGTGTGCCTTTCGATGAGGAGCAAAAATCATAAGATAATACAAAACCATATTGTTATTTGTGAACATTATGGATGAGCAGCCTCACTTGTGATAGGAACTTGCACCTCCTGCTCTGGTGTTCTTTCATGGTTATAAGGGTGTTAGTGTGAAGTAATGCCAGGGAACTTCTGCTATGCAGCAGCTCTATGGCAAAGCTTTGCTCCAGGGCCATCTAGTAAAATCCTGCACAGCAAGCAAACAGGCTGTACCAGAGAAAGCTCAATCAGCTAAACCAGTTCTGCTACTTTAAGTCAGTGGCAGGGGCTTCTGCTGGTTCAATTGCTAATCACCTCCTAGTCTTCCTGCTTCAGCTATGATGGCAGAAGTTTGCAAATAGGTACCATTTTAGGAAATTCCACTTTGGTTGTTTAACATATATAGCACATTGTTGCATTGTAGTATTTTCCTTTTTTTTCCCCCTTCTCATTTTGTATCTTTCTTTTTCCTCCTCTCCAAGGAATTTACAACTATGCCTCTTAGTTATATGTACCTGCTCTTGAATACAGTCATTAACCACTTGCCTCTCGGAAGAAAGAAGTTTAAGGTTTGAATTCTGTGACTGGAAGGAGAGTACTTAATATTCAGATTTTATTCCCATGTGAAAGGGTTAGAATGAATAATGGCAGCCATGGAAGCTGTGCAAGATTGGACAGCATTTAATATCCAAATAAGTACTGCTGCTTTTTCATAAAACATTAGCATAAACTTCTGGTTTTGTATTCAACTGTTAGCAGATGAGACAACTGAAAGGAGTGATTGAACAGTTTCTCTATCATTTTTTATATGAAAGGGATACCTACAGGGTATCAAGAAAAGCTTCTTTAAGATGAACACATAGTAAGCTAACTTCACTGTACAGATCATCACAGGAAATGCAGCTAACGCACCAAATTACGTTGTTTGAAATGTTCATGGAGCATTTTTGTGCACTGCAGAAACCATAGCTATGCTAGCAGAAAACCAAAGTTGTGTTCAGTGGTTGTTGCCTTGCAAGCACCTCTCTGCTGGGTGCACAAAACCTTGTGTGCAGAGAGAAAAGCTGTACAGCTTGTAGTGTGTTAGATTGCCTCCATGCAAGTGGTGTGACTAACCAAAGCTTGAAAAAGCACAAGTTTGATCAGGAAATAAAAAGAATAAATAGGAAAAGCATTGAAAAATGGGCAGTGGACAAACCACATAAATTCAGGCATCTCTGAAAAAGCAGTGGTGTAATAGCTCCCCACTGTTGGGAAAGTTAGATGCTTTATTTATGTAATATATTGTCATTTTTTAAAATTGTAGCTGCCAGGTTGTATATATGTTCTAAAAATTACATTTTAATCTTAATGGTGATGTTCCAGTTAATCATGGCAGTGTAATGAGTGTTAGAATTCCTTGAATAGTTATGTCTTACATGGCTTCATTTCTTATCCTTGAGCTCACATGAATGCTTGGTCTGCGTTACAATTGACTACAAAAGTATGGATAACTTTATTTGCAGTGTTTTGGGTTTGGGAAACCTGTTTTCTTCTGTGAAATATCATTCAGTAACTCTAGGTCATATTTGCTTCCACAGTATAAAGCATTCTAAAGCATCCTCTCTCTATCATCTTGCAACCCAGCCTGATATCTGAAAACCAAGTGCTATTTTCATTCATACATCATGAAGATAGTGTAGACAGATCTGCTAAAATGCCTCATCCAGTAAGAAAATCTCAAAGGAGACTAAACTGAGACAGAAAATTGATTTTCTCAGAAAGAACCTTGAGGAAGGCTCCTGTGGAATAGCAGAAAGCAAAAGTCGATTATCTTTTCAAGAAGGAAAAGAAGAAGAATTTGGGGAACTTGAGCTTCATGTTGACCTCCTGGAGGCCATTTCCAACATATGAAGGACTAGAAAACAGTTGGGAGTAGTCAGTGTGGATTTATGAAGGGGAAGTCATGTCTGAACAATCTGTCAGTCTTCTACCATAAGATCACTGACTTGGTGGAGTGAATGTTGTTTATGTTGGCTTCAGCAAAGCTTTTGTCACTGTCTCCCATAACTTGACAAATGGATGAGGTGCAGAACAGGTGAGTGGAAAAACCTGTCTGAAATGCCAGACCCCAAGGGCAGCAGGAGCTCCAGCTGCAGGCTGGCCAGTGGCAGTGGTGCCTCAGGGGTGGGAAATGGGGCTGATGCTGCTCAGGATCTGCACTAATGAGCAGAAGGACAGGGCAGAGAGGAGTCTGAGCAAGTTGGCAGGTGCTGCAAAAGTGGCAAGTGTTTGACTCCCCAGAGGGTCGTGCTGCCACGTGTAGAGGCCTCAAGAGGCTGGAGAAATGGGCTGACAGGATGGTCATGAGCAGAGGGAAATGCCAAGTGCTGCAGCTGGAGAGGAATAACCCCAGGCAGGAGTGCAGGCTGTGCCTGAGTGTCTGGGAAGCAGCTTTGTGGAGAAGGGCCCAGGGATCCTGGTGGACATGAAGCAGAGCATGGGGCAGCAGCGTGTGCTTGTGGCAGGGGCAGCTGCTGGCTCTCTGGGCTGGTTTAGGGAGAGGGCTGTGAGCAGGAGGATCCTTCTGCCCTTCTCCTTTCTGGTGAGGCACCTTTGGAGCTGTGTGTCCAGTTCTGGGTTCTCAGGTACAAGAGAGAGGTGGAGAGAGCAGAGTGAGTCCTGTGCAGGGCCATGAAGGTGGTTGAGGGATTGGAGCCTGTGACATCTGGGGAGAGTCTGAAAGAGATGGGACTGTTCAGTCTGGAGAAGAGAAGGCTCAGGTTGATCTTATTGATGTGTCTGAGTACGTGATGTGTTGGAGTACAGAAAGTGGAGCCAGAGTCCTCCTGGCAGTAGACAGTGAAAGGAGGAGAGACAGTGGGTATGAATGGAAATACAGGAAAATCTTTTAAACATAGGAAAAAATGTTTGAGGTTGGCCAAACACTGGAACAGGTTGTCCAAGGATATTGTGGAGCCTTCATCCTTGAACGTAATTAACAGCCAGCTGAACACAGCCTTGAGTGTCCTGCTCTCGCTGAGCCTGCTCTGAGCCAGCGGGCTAGACAAAGCAATCTGCAGAGCTGCTTTCCTCCTTGGCCATTCTGTCAGCCTCTAAAAGCAATTAGTTGGATCACAGTACTCTGGCTCAATAGGGATCACTCAGCTATGGAGTAGTAAACAGGAGAGCTAGTAGAAGTACAAGACACTTAGAGGCTCTATCTTGAGAGTAAGCAATGCTTTTCTGTATAATCAAGTTAAGTGTTGGTTATAGTTTCCACTTCTAATTATAACTACATTCTTTTTCTTTCAATGAGCAACATTTTTCACACTGCAATTAAAAATATGCCTACACACACACATGCACTTATGCCAAGAATGAAGAAGGAGATTTTAGTAACATTATGAAATTATGATTCTTAAAGCATTTGAATGGGCTGAGTGAACTGTGCCTCTAGTTGATTTTTTTTAAAACAAAACTTGGCTTTCTTCAGGCTATACTTTTATGTGCATCCCTTTTCCTCCCTCATTATTTCTCCCATATGCCACAATTTCTGAAGTGACCTTTAGCTGTGAAGAGGTGAGTTGTTAATTTATTACAAGTCATAAGTAGCCCTTCGTGAAAGTAGGCATCTACAGAGAGCATCCATATTCTGTGAAAGGCAGCAATACAAATTCAGGACTTGTCTGATGTAAAACAGTCTAGGGGGAGGGGAGTGGTTAAAGGTAACTGCTGAGAAGACTTGCAAACAAAGAAATAAAAATATCAGAATATTAATGAATATGTGTCTTCATTGAAGATGTATCTGAGTATCTTCAAATTACTCAGAGAGGTGAGGAGTGAGGCAACTGCTTAACATATGTCTAAGTGTGTGTGTATGGGTAAGTGTATGAATGAGAGAACAGGGGCATGGGATGAGTATGGAAAACATCTTTTAGATCATCCCCTTACTCTTGTTTCACATTTATGAAGATTCATTGGGTTGCTGCTGTGCCCAGCAAACGCTGCTCGAGAATCTCTTTGCTCTTGTGGTTAGAAATGTTCCTTTATACTTTCTCCTCATCTTGTGAGTTAAGATGGCTTTTTGGGGTTTTTTCCCCCCATGGTATTTCATCAAACCTGTTGGCTCTTTGTCCTTGTAAGGTCTTTCCTGTGCTTGAGGAAGTGTGGTAAGGTGGGCTTTCATTCTCCTGAGAGTACAAGCAGCACTTCTCTGTGTTTTATTTTACAGCACATGCTGGACAGACATGACATGATAAACAGTGATGTATAGTAACCCAGATTAAACTTCAGTATTGCACCCTATATTGAGTTTGACTCATTATCATATCCATTTAATATTTTTTCTCTCATTTTCAGTAACCTGTGAAGCAATTAGCCTGTATTTGTCAAACGGAATCAAAACTATGAGGGAAGCAAAGTCTGTGTGGTCTTTTGAAAATCACAGCAATTTTTAATATCTTTCTCTAGCTACTGTAACTCTCTCTGAAACTCATCTCATGATAAGTTTGGAGGAGGGGGGTTTAAACTGTACACTAATGATTGGTTTGAATTTTTTCATGTGGTCGGGATTGCTTTTCTCTCCTTTTCTCTCCTTTCTCTCAGCTGCTACACATACAGATTGGCCTTTTCTCCAAAATTGCTTTTTATTAGCTTGCCTGTGGGTAAGAGCGTGTGTTAATTTGTGGACTTTATCTGTCAGCCAGAGAGCCACCTGTGTGCTGTCTGGTAAAGCAGGATCCTGACTGGGATGAGTTTTGTTGAAGAAGTTATACATAACTATAATAAGTGTTGGGTTTTTCATTTACCTGAAATAGCCTCCATTTCACAGTTTCTGTAGAGCCATGTTTTCCCTACAACCCTTTCGTTTACTGCTAATTATAACCTTCTCTTATGAGTTCTTACAGCCATAGAATTCCCAAACTGTATGAAGGGGGGAAAGAAGAATTTAATAATTCAGAGAAAAAAGGATTGAGTCAAAAGGAAAAGAAATATTATTGTGGGAAAAAAAAAAGTTGTGATATATATGGGGCTTTATATGCCATTGTGGAACTATTTAAATAATTTAGCTGCCAAATGAATCACACTCCTCTTCTGTCATTCATGGAGGGCTCTGCTAAGACAGAAGCTTTGTAAGAACAGGATGTTTGCAGAACAGGGTATTTGAGCAGCCCATTCTCTCTTGAAATGAAAATTATTTTCAGCAGGCATATTCTAAACACATTGTACCTGTGTGAGAGAAGTACAAAAAGCACAAAATCTTGCAGTAGAATTTTGTGCCTGAGTTCAGTAACACTTGGCAGAGGTCAGCCAGGACAGAAAATTATTTAGATTACATTTAGAAATAGAATATTTGCCTCTCTAGGACAAACTTGTGAGAAACTGGTATTAGGCTGATATTAGGCTTAATTTAGAAAAATAGAGGAACAGTGAAATCATGACAGCGCAGTTAAGGGAAAAGATTGTAATGGCTGGGGCATGTTTGCTGTTCTGAAGAGTTAAAACTGGTAACCACTGTTAAAACTGATAAAAATAAAGAAATAAAAGGATGGAAAAGAACAGTGTCCAGAGTAAAAGCTTCTGTTGAATTTCTAACAAGGTCTGAATTTAACAAGGGTGATTGAAAGGGAGTGAAGCTGTGGGTTGGGGTTAAAAGGCTTGAATAGGGCACTGTGACCCAGGGTAGTGTGTTGAAAAATGTAAATGTAGTTAAAAAACCCCAGACAACACTAAGATGAAAGTGCACTGGAGGAAATGCAGAGTAATGTTCAAGTGCAGCATACCAGCTCTGCTGTGTTTCCTTTTGGGTATTTTAGGTTGTTTGTTCTTCTTTTTTAGGTGTTTTTTCTTCCATTTTCTTTCTCAGTTATCACCCTGCTACTAAGCATGCCCCCATGGGCTTCTCTGCAGACCATAAACACTGTCTGTAAGCCATCTCTACTGCACCTGTTGCACAGAGCTTTGGTATAAAGATGAGGGACAAGACAAGCAAAAGTTGATGGAATTCATGGGAAGTTAAGAATTGGAGCCCTGATGTGGAGCAGAGTGGCTCTTGGGAGCCACCCCATAGGGCCCTCAGTCTATTTGTACTGAGATTATCAAGGTTCAATACAAGCAGTGATGAGTTCTTGGATTTAAAAATCCTATGACACTGTGTACTGGCAAAGATGGACATCTGTGTTTGTAATAAATTTTTATCTTGTGGTGTTTTCAAATGTGCCATGGTGACTTTATATTGATTCCCCCCAGTTAGCCTCCTTTAAAACTGCACTAAAGTGTGCAATCAAAATCAATTTCTCTGATTTTCTTTTTGGTTTTGGGAGTTCATTTTTGACAGATACTCACCAGCTGTTACTTTACATGTCTTTGTTTTATGAAATCTTTCCTTAGTGGTGGTTTGCAGCGTTACCTTCATGGATTTGATCCAAAGCTCATGTAGTCTAATTTATGTCTCCCTTTGGATTGCACTGCCTATTGCTAATCATAAAGTGCATATTCTTCAATTTACACTGTTGTTTGAATATTTTAATATTTAACTCTGTGCATGTGTGTGTGTCTTATCCATCTCCAAACCATACTCTGAGTTTTTTCACAGTCTCTAAGGAGAAGCAGAAAAAACTGCAAACTGCATGGACCAATGCTGGCACTTAAAATTACACCCCTATGGAGCTGGTTTATTGTCTTTTTCTTTCTTGAAACCTCACTGTTTTAAATTATATTAATAGGAAATAATTCTAATTGTCTAAGAGCAAAATCTCAGGAGTTGAATCAGGTACATCTGCTTTGTTGTATTAAGGTGAGCCCTTGCATCTATTACCTTTGCAGAGGCTGAGTGTCATTCTGAAGTCTCTTTTCCTCTTTGTGGCAAGTGGTATTTAGACCATCTTTCTTGGCTACATCTAAAGATCAGAGTCAGCTGAGATTTCTTATGTTTGGGATCTCTGCAAACAGTACCCCTGGAATGCATGGGAGGCAGTTCCTGTTCATGCTGATGAATTTCTGCTAGAGCAGCTCAGCATGTCTTCATCCTGCAGCTGATGGTAATAACTTCAGGCCTTAGGGCTGTAAGCACTCAACATGTTAAGAACTGAACACCTGCATGAACCTAACTTTCTTTCTCCTGAATATCTAATTAATGACCACATTATTTAAAATTGTTTATGTCCCTTTGCCTGTAAGACTTAGTGACACCTCTAATATTTTCCAACAGTAAAATAGGGCTGAACCTTCAAGAGGAACATGCACTCTGAACTTCTGTAAGCTCTTCAATGGCTGCTGTCGTGGCTTCTCTGACACCAGCACTTAACCAGTCTCATCAATATTGTTTGGGGACACTTTGAGCATAAACAAGGCTAAATAAAGCTTAATGTTGTGCAGTACAACACTACCAGTGCAGATGGCAAGCAGCAGTTTAATTTTTTGTGAGGTTGGACCCCTTACACAATGTTTGCATAAATTCAAGCATGATCTGATGCAAGGAGAAGTAACATGTAGTTGTGTCTTCAGAGTAGCATGACAAAAGCAAAGTCAGCTAATGACAATATGTTTCTGATTTGAGCTTCAGGTACATATATATATATATATAATTTTTTTGGTTTGTCTTTGGTAATACATGACTGGTTCAAATAACAACATGTTTGTGTGAACCTAGTGTCCCTAAAAGGATTATGTAAGAAGTGTGATCAGAGGGCCCTGTTACCTTTGTGGAGCTTGAAGATGAACTAGAATTTCTGCTTAATATGGAAGTTATTTTGCTCTTTAAAACAGAATTGCATCAATTGGAATTTACCAATAGCTATGAAGACACTGAGTCTGAATTCTGATGCAATTAAAAAGATGAGGTACTGTCATAATTTTGCTGCCTTCTTGCAAACCTTGTAACAAGAACCATGGGAAGAACTGACACGACTGTCCTCTTTGCAGGAGAAGGTGCAACAAGGGTGAGCTAAAGGTTGCAAAAGTTTTTTGCAGAAGCTATTTCTACGTGGTTTTATAGCCATTCTGCTGAAATTGAGAGGGTAACTATTGTTGTAGTTTACTGTTGTAAATAACCTGACCTTGAGGACTTTTGCAACCCAAAAATCCTCAATGTTATAAAAACTTGTCACTCTTGAGGTAAGAGTCATCATACAGTGTGAAAATTAGCATCTTGGATGAGCACATGGTTTTCTGTAGGAGTTTTTAGAAGCTACCTTTGCCAAGAGCAAAGCTCCTTTCTGTACTCATTCATTTCTTGTCAGGAAGAAAGGAATTTCCACATTCCTGGATGAGCTGACCACCTGATTCACAAGGGCATTTTACCATGTTTATTAAAATATAATAGCCTATCATATCAAACACATTTTTTCCACAGTGTATTTCTACTTTAAAAGATCTTAAGTAAAGAATTTTTAATTTAAAAAAATGATAGAATTCATGGAGAAAATTATCTACTTGCTCTTTAAAAACAGAATAAATTTGGAATAGATGAATTGACATCACTAAAGCCTGAGGCATAAGTTTAATTAGTTACTGGCATAGCTTCCACTACAGCTATTACACAGTACATACCTCAGGGAATATTTGTCTCAATGGATTTATACAGTCTTATGCTGCATGGATTTTTCTTACCAATGTTAAAAGAAATGAGTGGAAGTGTTAGGAAAACTTTTTTCATTAACTCCTGAAGTGTTGTTAGAATTTTTCAACATATAACACCATATCATTATCTTAATTTTTTTTTTCTTTTTACGCTTTCTGGAATGGGCTTTCAAATCTTTGCAGAGACACTAAGGATTTATTATATTTCTTTAACAAAATCCTTCTCAGGTACCAGAGCAGTTGGGTTTTTTTCAGAGGAAGTATCTGCCTGTATTAGCAGGAACACAGAACAGGTACAAAGCAGGAATGTGGTTTTCTGTTGTTTTTAACAGTGAACCTGAATTTTGGTAGTTATTTAAAAAATCTTTGTTTTTATGAAGTTTATCCCCATTGTAAAATGGCAGCATGTTACCCTTGCCCTTTTTTGGGTCTGAATGTTTCCAGGTCTCCAGAGGGTGCCTGGGAATTTGTTCCAAAGCCAGGCTTAGCAGCCTCACTCGTGATCCTGTCCCTGATCACTGGGGGAGGTGCTGGGCACTGGGCTGTGTCTGGGAGCCTGTGTCAGCACTTTCCAGGGCTCCTTCTTGTGTGGAGCCACAGGATCTTTTCTGCACCTGCACTCTGAGGAGTCTGGCCACCAACAGTGCTGGAGGAACAGATTCTCTAGTGGGCACTGCTTTATCAGGCCTGGGAAGCAGTTGCTGGCATTCAGACTTCTGAAAAGATTACATTTCCAGCCCAAAAATTCAAACTGAATTATAAAGAAAGTTTGTGTGCTTGCTGTAGTTTCAGGTCATGCTTTTGATGCCAGCTTTAACACATGAAAAACCAGGTATAAATTTTCTTATCCCTCACACAAAGGAAGATGAGATACTGATGGAGAAGCCTGTGGATCATAATGCACTAATTAGAAGGGATCAATGAAGTAGAGTGTCCTCTCCCTTCTGATTTGGTAGAACATGGAAAATTACTAGGAATTAGCATGCAGTATTGTGGATTTACTTTTCCTTGTTTTGAAACTCCTTAAAACTGGTTGTGAAGAAAACATCTTGAAATGAACAGTTTTGGAGATTTTGTGCTACTTCTAGTGTTTATGAAATTACCCTTCTAATTCAGAAACAACACAAACCCTGGAAGCCACCTGTTTGCCTCTTCCTTCTTTTGGACTGTTGGGGTTGCACAGAAGTGGCAAACATATGCAAGTCTTCAGCTACTCCTAAACCTTTCTTTGAAGGTGTGTCAGAGACCATACCAAAATCTAGGTGTTATATGTGTTATTAACTCCCTGGGTAGATATAGTCCTTTCAGGATCTTGGACACCTCAAACAATTTTGGCACGACTTCTCCCCCAACGTGGCTGCTTTAATCTGTGCTCAAGGAGCTCAGACAGTTACTTTGTTCATTTGCCACTTCTTTTTTTTTTGACCCCCAAATAGCAGCTGAAGGAGTAAGAGTTGAATGTTTCTTGTTTTTAAAATGACTGTTCTCTTGCTCATGTTCAAGCTGAAGCTCCTTTTCAGAGATCTGGTTGAAGACACAGATGAATCATCCTCCTCTCTCCCTCCCTCTGCAGTGCCACAGAAAGTCACTGTAGCTGATGGCTGAGCTCCTGAGACTAAGGGGGAGCAACGGAAAGGCAGCTGGAGAGGCTGTCTTGTAGAAATGATCAGAGTACTGAAGCTTACCACCAATGAAAATAATTTAGGGAAAATTATATTTTTAATGAATCATCTGTTAAAAGCCACATTTTTAGAGCATAGAAGGGCTTGGAAATAATGGTTCAAGTTTGGGGATTAAGTACTAAGGAAGATAGCGTCTCTTTTTGGTCTGTGAAATTGTTAGAAAATATTTCCAGCCCTGGAAAACTACTACTTGATATCATGGCTGCAATCCTGAGGCTCTAGATGGGAGCAAGCCTGTATTTCATCAAGCTGTGTGAATGTGCACAATCACATCACTGAATGAAAGGTTGATTGTTTTAAAATAATTGTCAACAGCCCTATGACCTCATCCCTGGGTGTGAAGGAAGCCAAGAGATTTCTTTGTATTATTCACTGTTTTTCTCTAAATGCAAATCCAACAAACTGCAAATCTTTCAACAAGAAAGTGGATAAAGAGATACTAAAGATTCAAACAAATGATAAACACATGGAAGATAAAAGTGGAAATCAACATAGTCTTGCCTGTTGGCTGGCTTTTAATGCCAGTTCTGTCTAAAGTCTGCCATGTTGGAAGCAAGAGGAAAGAGAGGGGTAACCTGTAGATGTCTCAAGAAGAATATGACATCTCTTAACTATTATAGAACCATACTTGTGACAGCTGGTCTTTGGGGTGAAATTTCCTGTAAGA
This sequence comes from Urocynchramus pylzowi, assembly GCA_013397555.1. Lineage (NCBI taxonomy): Eukaryota > Metazoa > Chordata > Aves > Passeriformes > Fringillidae > Urocynchramus > Urocynchramus pylzowi. The sequence continues at coordinate 2,237,779 of VZRH01007150.1, forward strand.
AATGCCTTTGCCTGGTTTTACTACTGCTGTACACTAACCACTTCACATACTGAAATAAACACAACAGCTTGAGCTTTACAAGCATCTTTCTAAAATGATCATCTGTGCTGTGTGTGGTTGGTATGAATGAGACTCCTTTACTAGCTTTTTTAATCACTATCATTTACAGCTAATGAATGAGGTTTCTGTGAGAGGAGTACCTTTTCTCCCTGGCATTTAGGGAAACAATATGCATTTAAGATTGATAGGATAGGGATCCAGTTGTAATGGGGTGATTTGAAGGTCTGAGGGGTTCCAGGAAGCTCAGACAGCATGTCTGGGAGTTGCCACAGGAAATCTAACTTGGATTCAGGTATTTAAATGGACATGGCCTGGATCCTGCCTGCTGTAAATGCTGCTTGCCTGCGTCTATGTGTCCAGGGCAGTGTTCTCAAAGATACAGTGCTGGTAGGCAGAGAATAAGTGTGCCTGGAGTATTCTTGTGCTCCTGCTGCCTTACTTGAAGTTATGACCTGGCCTGCTGGGCATTGCTTTGTGGTGACCCTGGTGGGGTGGTGGTGAGCACTGCCTGCCGTGGTTACTTGGCCCCTCAGCACTTCTGGATACACTGAAGTTTCTTCAGGTTGCTTCGCAAGTTTGAAGAAACTTTCCGAGAGTGTTATCTTTACAGTTACCACCCGTGAGAGGTCTTTGTCTTTGCTTCTTCCCTTTCTCACTTCCTCCTCCCTCTCCCTCTCTTCTGCTCTAGAGAAACCACTCCATTGAGCAACAGCCTGTAGCCAGCTCAGAGTGGTTACCTGCAGACAGCTGGTGCTCAGTGGGAGCTGCCAGTCAGCTCTGAACCAAACCACAGTGAGAACATGAAAATACAGCCTTATGTTTATCACAGAAGAGATGGAATGGGTGAATGCTGCTTTGTGTTATAGCAAATACCTGCACAAGAGGGAAAACTCTGATTCTCACTGAATCTGAATGAAACATACTGTAATATTTAATTTTCTGTTATTAATTTACCTACATGGTACATATTTTCATAGTTTCTTAAGAAGCAGTGCAGCAGTTAGGAGGTAATGCAGACAAGGATAAATCTACAATTAGATTTGAAGCTTTCAGCTGTGTTTTAAACTGAACTGTATCTTTTAGAAAGGCATGCTTTCTATTTTTTCTAAAAAAATCAAAGTAATTTTATTGATGTGGGGAAGCATGTTTTAATAATAAGTTTGAATGCACTTATTTCTCAGCATTTACTGGGCATTTTGTAACATTTGATCATTTGAAGTCCATCTGGTTTTTTCTTGTGGTTTTTTTTTTTTGTTGTTTTTTTTTTTTTTTTTTTTTTTTTTTTTTTTTTTTTTTTTTTTTTTTTGTTTTGGGGGGGTGTTTCACATTTTTGAAAACAAGAAACTATACTAAAACCTGGGCAATGGTATGCTGCGACAGCTGGGAAATAACGATCTAAAACAAAAAAGGTGTGGGGGAAGCCAACAACCAAGAATGATTTTAGGCAGCCATGGTCTTTTAGCATAGGAATGGCTTTCAGAAAGTGAGATAGAGATACAGACAGTAGATGCCAAAGAATTCTTGCTGGGGCATAGGATCTTGTGGTGCATTTTGAAGGATTTAGTCTCATTTGGAATGATTGGAAGACTCCAAGCAGTCCTGACACTGTGCTCAGATATTCTTACTCAGGCACTTCCATTGCTGTTCCCGATCTGGTTTCAGAGTGCTGATGCCAGAGGTGGAAGCTGCCCTGTGAGAGAGGATGTCTTTCTGTGTGCTCCTGGCCTCCTGCATTCTCCCGCGGCCAGCCTTTGTGGAGGAATGGGGAGTGTGATGTATGGGAAGTGTTTCAAGACAGGTGAAAGTTAGTACTGACCTATGGCAGATATGAGCTTGGGGTAGCCTCTGTCACTGTGCCTGTATCTGCAGGTGGGCAAAACAACTGGTTAAAAGAGGGTCATGCTTTCAGTATTCTCTTAGCAGGAGAAAGGAAGGAATAATCAGTTTTAAACAAAACCTCGGAGGTGTGGGTATGATCAGAGATGAAGCCCTTTGTTTGTGGTTGCAGGACATCTGTAAACAATGTGACTTAAACAGGAAGTATTTTTATTTTACACATAAATAACAAAAAATATCCTGAGTGTCAAGAATTAGGGCAACAAGGATTATAGATGTGTGGGTGGCCTGAAGTCTGCTTGTGTTGGGAGATGGATTAGCTGGAGTTTTTACTTGCATTTAAATATTTATTAGAGGTCCTATAAAGAAGACCTTTTGAAAGTAATTATGCAAACTAAAAGTATTCATTGGTATCCTACCCACAAAATGCCAGACTTAACAGTGAAATGGCTTTGTGCCTTTTTTCACATGAAGTGTGCCCAGCACACTTTTACTGAATGAAACATACAATTAACCAGTTGTTTTGGGGAGTTCTCTGTTGTGGGTCCAGTGTGTCTTTTTCCTCATAGCAAAAAAGAGATTAATTTATTGTAGTTAATTTCTAGATAATTTTGCTTAAGGGAAGTCTAGTTGTTTTGGAACCACTTCGGTTAAGTAAAAAGGAAATGTTTTCAGTTGTGGTGTATTGTATCATTTTTTCTCCTGAATGGAAAGATTAAACAATTTAACTACTGCATTCTGTAGTTCCAGGGTAATTGTCTGGAGTAAAATTCCGGTCTCTACTCAATACTATAATTCCTATTTAATTTAATGGAAACAGGGCTTCACCCTTAAGTCTAAGTAGATCTACTCTAAATGTGAGTGGGATGCTGATTAAATAGCGGTTAAAATCAGAACAAAGCCTTTTGTCAAGGTAGATGATGTGCATGTGTGTTACATTTGACTTACACTGTATCCCAGAATAGACCCAGAATTGTTGTTACAGTTTACAGGTCTTTCAGCAGAATACATTTCTATATAGCAAAAATCATTCCTTTCATGCTGCTTTCCTTCAGCTGTGGAGGAGTTGTACACAGAGGTCAGAAAAGCATTACAGACGTTTCAAAGTCAGACAGAGTACAGAGCTTAAAAACAGAGCAAAACAAAAAGCTGTCTTTGTGTGCTGGTCTCAGTAAACCGTGTTTTGCTGGCTCCCTGCTTTTGGCTGTAGCCATTGGAAATTAAGAGGCTAAAAGTAAAGCTGGCAGAGAGCAGAACCACGTGTGATTTTTGAGTGGAGCACGTTACAAGCTCTGGTGCTGTTTGGGGGGGAGAAGAAAGGCAGCCCCAGCTTAGAAGCCTGTTGGGCAGAGCCTCTGGGGGAGTATTCTGCTGCTCTTGCATAGCTCTGAGAGCTCATCTCATCAGCACAGCAAGTTCCACTCTGAAAGACTGAAAAGTGTTGGTGGAGGGATGTTTTTTAGAGGGAGGGTTTTGGCTTGATAGCTTGACATGGCTTTGAGGGTTTTGTGCAACTAAAAAAAAGGCACATTATTTTTCTTCTTTTTAGATGTTATTGAAGATACTGCTCTTATGATTCAAAAAAACAAACCCCAACCAAGCAAAAAACAGCCACCAGAAAACCCAGCTACAAATAACTTCCTCAGTTGTTTAGCATAAAATTATTCCTGGGAGATCTTAGCTCATTTATTCTCATGACTTGTATTTCTGATTAAAAAGTTTCTCCTCTTCCTGTTATTTTATGATTCCTTCCCCTCTAATGTATTTTTAGAAAATAATCACACATATTTTCAATGTATCAAACAGGCCAAGTTCTTTTGATTTCCCCTTTTAAGTGTCCTTTCCACTGATTGATCCAGCCCTTTGCTTTGCCTCCATGAGTGTGGTTAGTCCTTGAAAGCCTTGCTACTGAGTTACTTACATGGTAGCAGACAATTTTTTACAAGGCTCTTGCCTTACTTCAGCCTCTTCAGTTTTCTTATTCAGACTCCTTATCTGTTTCAGCTGCTTTCCCCCCTTCCTCCTGGCTCTTTCTACTCTTGAGCTTCATCCTTTCCCATGTGTTCCCTTCCTTGTCAGGTATGACTGCTCCTTCCTCACTGTCACCTCTGGGATTTCTTAAGCTTGTCATATTTTTTCCAGCCACACCAGGCCTTCTTCTCTTTCCCCTGGCTCTGTGTTTCCTTTCCCTCTCCCCATACTTTCATCTCAGGTTCTCCCATTGAGTTTGCTCTGCTTCACCCTTGTTTGCTTCCCCAACAGGGTTTTGATCCAGGTCCTTATTTCACTCTAAATGCTCTTCCTGCCTCAGTACTTTTGCTCCTCCAGTGTGATCTTTGGTGATTCCCTCTTGCTGTGGCCCTGCCAGGGGCTGTTGGGAGCACAGGGCTTGGAGCCAATTCCTGCACCTGGCACCACCAAGGGCTGCTGTGAGAGGGGATTTCTCTCTCCTGCTCACAGCCTTCAGTGAGTACACTCGAGCATCCCAGCATGTGTGGCAGTAGTGAGTGACAATGAAATCCATGGAGATCCTAACAACTATTACTAAATCTATCTGTTGTGTACTTTTTTTTTTTAATATTTTGAAATTATTATTTTTTACCATATTTATGAGATTTTTGTGTGGCTACCTCAAAGCATATTCAGTGTATAAATATTACCCATGGTAACATTTAAAGGCATGACGTGTTAAAACTTGTGTTTTTCAAAAGTTTAGGATTTTAGGATAGGTAAAGCTACTTTGTCCTAAGCTTCCTGCCCCTACCCCCAGAAGCAGGTTCTTGTTAGAAATAAAAGAAGGAGATCCTGACATTGCTTTTTTAAAATATCAAATATTTTGTAATATAGATTTTAAAAAGAATTGTCAAGATAATACCTAGATAAATACAGTTTTATAGTAGGAAATTATTTGCAATAATGGAGAATACTACAGGGTTCCTGTGAAATTTGTATAGTGTAAGTTAAATTTTCAGGAGGACAAAAGCAGGTCAATTTTGTTGTTGAACTTGTAACTTAAAGCATAGCTTTAAGTAAATCAGAACCAAAGAAAGTATGTTTTTGTACAAAATAAACATTTCTCTATTTTTAATTTGTGCAAGCTATTAAAAAGCCATAAAATTTTAACTGCTACCTCAGCCAAATATTATAGTCTTGTTTTCATCCAAGATGCTTGAAATAAATAGCAACAAACAATTAAAGATAAATTGAATTTTTAGCTGAAAATTTTATCTGGTATAAAACTTATTATTAGTGAGAGGCATACTAACCTCTATGTATGATTTGTGTCCGTGTGCCAAAGAATATCAAGTATTTGATTAATAATGATTTGCTTCACATTTCATTCGTCTAATATTTGTACAGTTGGCTGATGTGAATTAAAATTTTATTTCCTGAAAATATTGTACTGCTTGTCCTAAAAAAAAAAAAATCCTACTGATTTTTTTCCCCAGTTTGTGCAGCATCATGTATGTATTAAACTGTTAGCTCTTGAATATGAGGGCTCCAGCTTGAAATGCAAATGTTGTTAGTGCTGGGTTACTTATTTTTTTTTCCTGGAATAAAAAAAAATGACAAAAGAGCAGAGTGTATTTCCTTATATGTCATAAGGAAAAAAAAAATCTCCCGAGGTAACAAATAGATACAATATTGACTGAAAAATCTACTATCTGCTCATCGCTTGGCAGGGATAGTACTGAGCCACCCTTACAAAATCTGTACTATTCCAGAGCCCACTAAATATATTTAGAAGCACACAAATTATGAGGGAAGTAAGTGCATTACAAATATACTGCTTGAATTTATTGCTTGATGCAGACAGTTTAAAGATGTTATGAATAGTAGAAAAAAGCCATGAAAGCTAAAATCAGAAATTTTTGTATGCTCTGGTAGCTATTCTCCATTATGAAACTAAATATTTTTAATTTCAAATAAAACCAAAATTGTTTGTGTTAAAGATGGTTAAAGGTAATCAAAAAGTAAACATACTTGGTTGCACAGTTGAAATATTTCTTTCCGCTTTCGACAGTACTGTGAATCTTTTTTTTGTTTCTCACAAGTGTGGAGTCTAATATAAGGGTTCAGCTATTTGAGCACATCACAAGTGCTGTGGAAAGGGGACTTAGGGATCACTCCAAGCCTTTTCATTATGAGGGCTTCCTCTTGGGAAATGAAGGGATATTTTTATTTTTAATATTCTTTTCCTCTCTAGCTGACATGCTGTCTGACCCGGCAATAGCAAGGTCCTGAAGGGTGTGTTCATTCAAACAGAATTGTCACTGCTGGGTCCTTCAGCTGGACTCAGAAGGGGCTCCCTCTGAAAACCTCTGCATGTTATTAGAACAAAATGGTGCAAACTGCTTGGGATGAGGAGGTGGGAAGTGATTTGTCTTTGCTGGTGGTGATAGGATGCTTGTTTTTCCCTTGAGCAGGTGAATGAGCCTGAATCACCATAACAAAGTGCTTCAGGGTTGTTTCAGAATCTGTGGTTGCTATCCTACTGCTCATGAAAATACACATTATTGTTATTTCCATGTTCTTACAATTTCTTTCAGGAGCCTGGGAATGTTTGTCATCTCCTACAATTCCCCCCCCANNNNCCCCATCTGGTTCTGAGACAAAAGAGGTCTAATTCCCCCATGTTTCTTTAATCTGTCTTCAATGGCCCGTGTCACCATATTTTGCCATTTAATACAGGGTATGTAAACCCCTCCACAGAGTGCTCAGCATAGGGAATGGAGAATCCGGGTCTGGGAGGGAGAGGAGTTACTCTTGCCAAAGCCCAGCTGAGGTGTGATCTGTTGAAGTGTCTTAGTAAGGAGGGAGACTTAAGCAAAAATCCTTTGTATCCATACGAAATCTTAGCTTACCACTTCAATTGGGAAAAAACCAAACAAACCCGAGATAACTGTGTCAGCACTACATCTTTTGAATAGAATAGACTGATGCTATGACCTAGTAGAGTAATTCTACCATATTGTACTAGGTAGAGGGACATTTACAGTGTATTTAAAAATAAAACAACCTGTAGCCTTTGTAAGTTGCAAAATAGAAATATCAAGTCATGCTATGTACATGTAGCTGCGAGAATTACAATGTACCCTTATTCCTCATTCTATAGTCTCTCTGGTGCTTCTAGAAGGACAGGTGAGGGGTTTTTTTTCCTTTTTCTTTTCCAATATGTTCAGATTCATATGGCAAAGCCAAGGCTAATATGAAGAAAGAAGCAGCTAATGTGAGCGCATCACAAACTCTGCTCACCTTCACTAAAACTTTGCTTCTACTCTCACTGGTATTTGGAAGGGAGTGTCTGTGCAAAAGGCAGGAGTTTGTTTGGCCAGAAGACAGTTTGTTAGCAGGCCCACAGTTTGTTAGGGAGGCTGGTATCTCTGTGGAATCGGTGTTTCACAAAATGAGTTCTGCCCTGCGCTCACATTCCCGTTCCTGCTGCTGCCGTTTTCCCGGGAGCAGCCCCGGCGCGGAGCCCTGCAGAGATCCCTGCAGAGATCCACGGCAGCGGGGTCAGTGCCACCCACCTGGTCTGTGCCACCCACCTGGTCTGTGCCACTCACCTGGTCAGTGCCACCCACCTGGTCAGTGCCACCCACCTGGTCTGTGCCACTCACCTGGTCAGTGCCACCCACCTGGTCAGTGCCACCCACCTGGTCTGTGCCTCCCACTTGGTCTGTGCCACTCACCTGGTCAGTGCCACCCACCTGGTCAGTGCCATAGGCTGTGGAGTGGTCAGGTGTGCCAGCACAGGGGTGGTTCTGTCCTGCTAGGCTTTCAGTGAACAATTCATGGCTGTGGTTGTATGGGAGCAGTGATAGTGCAGAACATAGAGTAGGGAAGAGATAAACTACTTAAGCTGTATCATTTTTCCTTATTTATTTTGTAGTCTAGGTACAAAGTACCACATTCATATCACTCAAAAAAAAAAAAAACCCAACCTACTTTTTTTTTTAAATTTTGAAGAAGAGGTTGCTCTATTCCTCATTTGTAGTAATGAAATGTACTTATGGATATCTTACCCAGTCTTAAGAAATCTATTTTCATAATTTTTACCTAAAATGTGAAAACTACATTTGGAGTTGTCTGTTTACTTAACTAAGATTGATTTCTTTGAAGAAAATTAATTTGCCTGTCTTTGAGAGCATGTAGAAAGAATCTGTGATTCACCTATTAGGCATACTGTATGGTATTTCTGAAAATAATTTAAAAGGAGGAGGAGAAGGAGGAGGAGGAGGCCATCCTGAGGCAGCCTAATGTTAACTGCAAAGGTCTCAGAAGTGATGTAGCTGAGCAGGACTTGTCAAAGCTGTGATGAGTTAATAGTGAAGAACATAAGTGATGAAATGCATTTTCTGTTGGTTGACCTTTTAAAATATTTGATATTTCTTCTTGTGTTATTTTTACATGAGCCTTTCTTGAAAATATGATGATCTTGCTTCACTTCGTTTAGCTCCACCTTCACCCATTTTTAGTTTTAGCTCCCCCTCTCCCCTCTTTTTTTATTTTATTAAAGCATTTGTCAGATGTGCTGACAGGAGTGTGAAGCAAAGGCAGTGAGATGTCCCTTGTTGTGCCTCAGAAATTATTTGAAGTAGATTAATTGGGGGTCTGGGGATGGAAAAACTGGAGATAATACCCTGAAATAGATCTTAAGAACTGAAAGGATGGGCCATAACTTTGGTATCTTCTGTGCTTGTTTTGAAAGGGTTATGGAAAGTCCATATGGTTAAGCTGCAGATGACTGTCCATATGACATTCCTCTTCTGCCACACAAGTTTTTCTTTTCTCTGTAACTAATTAACTCTGTAGCTGGTTCTATACACGGTGGTGTTTAGAGCCTGCAGAGTTAAACCCCAGCTGGTAACTGTGGCAGCTCACAGTGATCCCGGTGTCTGGCAGCCTTTCACCAATTCAGCACATTCTTTAAGCTGTAGGATTGGGTTCCTGGGTCTGTGTTAGCAGTTTGATTGTCTCTGCAGCTCCACTCCTAGTGCACTAGGAAAGCTTAGAGTGCATTTCCTAGTGGATTTAGAACTTTTTTGCTATGTGGAATCTAAGCCTCCATACCTAGTAATAAAGACTTTTAAAAAAACCCTCCAAAAAAATCCTGAGTGGACAAAGCCTAGCTTACTCAAGCAAGCTCCTTGAATGAGTAGCTGTGTCATACCTTGAAGACCAGCAGAAGGGTTTTTGGAGTATTGCTTCCTCCATGTTAAAGTCAATAAAGTACAGAGATTCCTACTTCAGACACATGGCTCTGTTTGGGCATAGAGGGACATTCCAATTAGTTCCTTGTGGAAGAGAGAAGGCCAGAGCTCTCCCACTGACTTCTACAAGTATGCTTTAAGGGCTTTGGTATGAGGGAATAAGAAATTAATCTGCAGATTTTGAATGGAAGTTTAAAAATGTATGTCCTGGTTTATGGCTTGCATGTCATCTGTTGTGTTGCTTAAGCAGCTGGAAAAGGTATCAGCTATTTAAATCTAAATTCAAACCTTTTGATTAAAAATACATGTTTGTTTTCCTTTCTTGTGCCAATTGAAGTTCCTTTCTATGTGTAATGGAAGGTATTGTATCTCTTCCACATAACATGGTGATTTTAGTTCTCACTTATTTCAAGCTCACTTTGCAAAGCAGAGGGTTGCTCCAGCTTCTAAAGACCGTGGCAAAAGAACTCAAAAATACTCAAATAATCACTGCATTTTTGCATAAGTGTTGCATTAAGGAGGCAATGTAACAGGACTGCAAGGCTTGGTCTTCTGCAGGTGACCAAGGAAAGCACAGGCTGCTTGCCTCAAATCCCTGCATGCTGGTGGAAGTGCATCCCCCCTGCAGGGAGACAGAGGTTACTCTTTGAAATGAGGGAGCTGCTGTAGCCCTGGTGTGTCTTGTCCAGTGCCCTTTTCCCAGCACTCAGCAGTAATCAACAGCTGAAGGCTCTTCTGAATTAACCCCTCAGTGTTGTGTTTCTTGATACTTCTCAAAATGGGAGCATAAAACTGCTGTTAAACCATTTTTTTTTTCCTGTATGATGCTGCATATAACCTGCCAGCTTTGGGCTTGATGATTTGAATATTGAAATACTTTGAGTGTCTATTTCCAGTGCCCATCTTGCTCTTGATTATAATGTGTAATTGCATTTTTTGAGTAGATAAATGTAATTTCTTTCATGTATTTGTATGAAAATTGGCTTGTTATCTAATGTTGGTGACTCCTAACTTGATCTCTTTCACTCAGGAAAAATCACCATGAATTTTTGAGAAAAGAAAGTCCAACCTCCTCTGCCTTATTCAAATTGCCTGTTTTCCTTCTTAAATTAGGTCTTCCAACTAAGCTGTCACTTATAATTTAAATGTGACAGAGGAGGTGGCTGAGTTGAATTTAGTTTTTTTACCTTGAAAAACTGTATGGTTACACTCCATACAGTACAGGAGAAGGACAGGGCAACATCATACCTTTTTCCAAGGCAGGTAACCAATTGTGCCTAAATGTGCACTATATACTGGTAGAAGAAATGTACACATAAAAGTAAAAAAAGGTAAAAGCTTACTGCATAGGTGACTTGGTACTTGGTCTGCTAGGAAGCAATCTATGCAGCCCACTAAACTTCTTAACTCCCTGCACCTTTGTTTTCTCAAGCAGTATCTTACAGAAATTATCTACACATCAGATTGAGAATATTCTGTGTGTAACCCTAGGAGAGAAATTCTGTGACTATGCCACTCCTGCTCATTGCTGTACTGTGCTGTAATGCAGTTAAGCTTTCATGTATTTACCACTCCTAATCCATATGTACAAAGTTGCAGATGTTAACCATTTTTTACAAGAAAATGTAGGTGCTAACTTTAACTTGGTGCTGTCGTGCAGTGCTGTAAGTGCTGTCTTTGATGAGCAGGGATCTCAGGAAAGTGACTTGGCAGATGTAGATGTAGAACAGTTTATAGCTTGTCCTTACTAAGCAATTTGTCTCTTATATGGTTTTTTTATTTGTTGTTGTTTAAATTTACCTATCTATATTAGGGAAAAAAGTAACTTGCAAATCCACTCCCTTCCCCTTTGAGTTTTGTAAACAATAGACTGAGTTTTAGACTACCAGTGCCTGCTGATTTATGTGTTCCTGCTGTTCTAGACCCAGTGCCTTGTTTGCCAGACTTCTGGCTCTGTTAGGACATGTTTTGTATTTAGCAGCTTAATCCATGGACTGACTTGATTTTCAAGGGAGAGAGTTTTGCTTTCCACAGCCAGATCTTTGACTGAAGCTGATGCCCAGCTTGCTGGATTATTAATACCCAGTTCAAAGTGTCCAGTTCATTTTTCAGTTCTTGAGTTCCCCACTTTCCCTCCTCTTTTAAGTCTTGGTTGTTATAGAAATACTGAGTTTTGGTGACAAACTCTATTCTTCTCAAGTACCACATAAAATAAGGTGAAACTTGTTAGCAGGAACTGTTACTATATTATTGTAGACATCTGTAATAGTAGAATTTGTATTTTTTCCTCCTTTCAACAGCTCAGCCCCCTATTATTTGAATGCATACTTCCAGGCTGGAATAATAAAGGAGCTGTTATAATAAAGGGTGTTTACAGGATTCTGCTGTAGTCTAAGGAAATTCAGAGAGGCTTTTTTTGCAGCTTGTCCCATCCCCAGCCTCTCTGGAAGCTTTCTTGCATAGTTACTCTAACTGTGAATTTACAACAGTACCTCAGCACACCAGGGAAAAAACTGACTGGGCTTCATTGGATAAAAGATGAATACTGCTTTGTACAAATGTGGTGTTTAGAGTATTTCTTCCCAGTCTCAGACATTTTCAGTAGGTCTTGGTTCTAACTCAGCATATGTGCTTCCGTTTAAAAACAAACAGGATTGGTTTTATGTTCTTACTGAGAACCCTCTACAGTTTCTGAGGGTGGAAGGCAGAGTGCTGTGTGGGAAGGCAAGAGTACATTGATGCTAAAGGGCTTTTTACATGTTGCTAAGTTTCCTTTTCCCCCTCATATGTCTTCATTCCTGTGTGCTATCCCACCCCCATTTTGAGGATTCCTTGGCTTTTTTTTTTTTTTTTTTTTTTCATCTTAACGAAAACCTTACAGGCTTTGATGGCTGCTCAGTTAGCAGAGCTGATTTCACTCCCTTTAGGGTATCTAGCACTAAGAGTTGCACAACTAGCTTTTCCTCTATCCCCAACAAATGGGATAGACAGAAAATAAAGTTTGATTGTATACAAGCTTTGGGACTGGTTCTAATATCTTTCAGTTTTAATTTCCAGCTGTTTGTAATAAAAAACCTGCTTTAGAAATGATCATCAGATCACAGTTATAGGGTGACTAAAACCTGCATCTTCAAACCTGTACATCAGTTTTTGAGGCTTATTTGTTTCTTGACAGTCTGTAGTGGTACAGCATCTTACGGTGGTTTTTGTTCTTGCTCTCCTGAGATTCAGTGTTTAAGCAGGATACACATGCAGCATAAAAGGTTATAAAGATAACGAGTTCAGATTATTACAGTGGTGATATCACTGCAGCAGGCAAAGAGACATCTGGCTGTGGTCAGAGGCAGGTGCTCTTGGGTTTTGTATTGCTGTTTTCTCTGACATCTGGATAGTGCAACTCTGAGTTTTCTTCCGCTGAAGAACAGAAAGTCATGTCTAATACACATTTCTGCTATGAAAGTCCTTCCAAATATGTCCTTACAAAGGCTTTTCATGTGTAAAGTGACAGGATGAGAGCCACCAAGCAGTTTTTCTTGTACTGTTAAACCCTGTTGAATCATTGCTCTCTGCCCTACAAATCGAAGGCTTCTCAACTCCTTCAGCCAGGCAGTTGGCAACTGGCTGTTGTCACTGCCTGGGCAGAGTTACAGGTGATGCTCATGTTGTCAGTGTTGCTACTTCTCCTTCAGACTGGATCACACAAGCATGGAATTGAGTTAAACATGTTAAAATCTAAATAAACACTTCCATATTTAGTACCATTTTATGGGTTTCTCTGGGTCTGGATTGAAGGCACTCGAGTTAGGGTTTGTGTTCAGACTCAAGTGTTTATTATTTCTTATCTAAGTTACAGTTACACTACCGGGCAGCTTTACCTTAACAAGGTGCAAAATGGCTAACAATCTCTTGTTACAAGGTCTTTTAGGACTAAACTATCCAATTAAGAACTGACACCTAGATTATTTTCCCTTTTAACCCAGTAACTGATCCCAAAGAGCCCACAATGCAGACTTTTCTGCCCAGTTACAAAGTGCCACCCAAATCCAAGAAGAAGGAAGAAGAAGCATGAAGAAGAAACCCAGGACAAAACCTTGTGCCCTCCATCTTACTTCCATCCACAACATAATAAAAATCCCAAAACCTAAGTTTCTCACCCAAGTGATACATCTACACTACTCTCTATAATCCATTTCACACTTTTGTGGATTCTGGCCTATCTTGAAGTCTAGAAAACTTTCTCCATGAATGACGGTCAGTGCTCCCCTGGGAGTCAGGACACCCCAGAGCAGACAGAGAAATACTCCCTGTGCCCTGGGTTTCCACACATTTAAATAGGATAACTTTTTCAATAAGAAGATGTGAAAAAATCTGGACACCTTCTACAAGTGTCATGAATCATCTAGATTTGCTAGCTTTCTCTTACAATCCATTTGGGCAGAATTTCTGCTGGTGATGATGATAATTTTCTAATGTATCCAACAGACACCTCTTCAAGCAGTGACTGGGAATAGAATCAAAACAATCAGAGTCTTCTTTTTTGAATAATTGCATTAAGAGTCCACTTAACTGGATAATATTTGACTTATGAAATAAAGCTTACAAAATTAAACAGAGTATAAATGAGTGTCAATTGACTACACTCTTGCCTTATACATTATCAAAAGAATTTTACATATACTAAGGCAATTTAGATTTTTGTTAATGTTAAATACACTGAAGAGTTTTTCAGGTTAAATACACTGAAGAGGTATTCATTTACACAAATTAATGTCCGAAAATGCTATTCACTGTAGAACAGCAGAGTGTGGAGGATATTTTGGTTCAAAATAGTCTTCAGGGCATCTTTTCTTTTGGACATCTCATATTGTTAAAATGAGGAAAGAAGTTTAAAAACATGATGTGAGAAGAGAGTGGAAGTAAAATTTAGCTGTGTCCTCCAGAGGGTACTTTAAAAGTTAATGATCATTAGAAATAAGCTGTGGAGATTGATTCTAATTTTCTCTGTTTTTTTTTTTTTCTGTTAACGTTATTGTGTATGACATGTGTATGTGTGTGAATTGAGAATGCAAGTAGACATGATAATTCATGTTATTTAATAGAATTTGTTTTAAAAATACTATAAATTTTGAACAGCTGGTAAAAGTATTTGGCCAAAGATTCTTACTGAATTCAGGGTTAGCAATGTTTTTATAATACTTAGTTGAAAAACGTAGTTTGTGGCTAACTGCTCCAGATTTTGAGTGAATGAAAATAAATATCCAAAGACAAGGCCTGAGTTGTGACTTTGTGAAAAGGGAATAGTATGCTTTTCCAGTTTTCCTTGTGCACTTCAGAAATTTGGGTAAATATTTTGACATGACCAGGAAACCTTTGCAGCTAAATGAAAGAGTCTTATTTTCTGACCTTAGAAGCATCTTTGAATAGAAAATTACTTTTGAAAGTTAAACTCTGAGTAAGAAGAACTTAAGAGATAAACTAAGACAAATAAGTAGATATATAGGAATCAATCTGAGAATTGCATGTATGTGTCTTGCAAATAGATTTGAACGAAAAAATTTGGAAGCATGAGAGGGAATTTCATGTTATTGAAAACCAAACTGCTTTATATTTCATCCCTGATTTGTGAAACTGTCATACTGAAGGCAGTGTTATGAGGTACAGGAGAATCTGGGAGAACAAAAGATTGTGTTGTGGGATAAAGAGGGAAAAAGGAAGCTGAAATACTTGTTTTGATTACCTGTGTCTCCAACCTTTGTTTTCTAAATGACAAATAAATTACTTCCTATTAAACTGTCAATGGTGTTAGTGTTAAGGTGTGCTTCATTCTGTTTAAAGATTTGTGTAGCTGTGTAAATAAATGGAGACCAGACCATTTATTTTGATCTGTGTGTATATTTAATAAATATTTAGAATACAGGAAATACGGAATTGACCAGTACTTGGCCAGCATGGTCCTTATTATACTCAAGCTTCCTTTTTGCCTTTTTAAATGACTTTTTCCAGTTATTGAATGTTTATTTGTGTGGGCTTGGTGACAGTGAATGTGAGATAAAGCCTATTTAGATGAGAAAGGAAGTGATTTTTTTAGAAAGACATATTAAGTAAGAAAGATAAACATGATTCTTCAGGATTCAGAGCATTTAAGTTGTTGGTTTAGGAGCTTCTTGTAGCTGCTAGAATACCTGGCCTTAGCAGATTAACTAGTGATTATCAAATATGTTTTAGCAGACTAGTTACTTGCCTCCCCCCTTTACAGGTGAAGGTTCTTTCCCCAGCACTTCAGCTGCTCAGTGGACTCATGTGACTCTTGTCATTGTTCACACCCTGTACAGTACTTCAGAAAAAAATAAGTTCAAAGCAAACAAACTCTTTTCTCATGCCTTCTAGTCTGTGCCAACTTAAATTTTGTGTTAGTATTGATGGTAGATAATGAGATATGTATTGGAAATACCTAGGTCTGAAAATACCTGTAAATACTCACAAATTCAGTGCAGTAGTCACTGACTGTGCAGCACTTACTTGGCAGAGGGACAGAAGATGGATGAAAAGTGACCAAGTGTAGGATTGGCCCATTCTCTTTAAATGAGTGAAGGCTGAATGGAGACACTGTTATAGGAATGTATGAGGTTCATTTCCCTAAATGGGTACTTGCTACAGCTACCTGCTCCCATCACTAGCAGGTGCACTGATGCAGAGACACGATGCAGAGACCCTGCTCACCTTTCACATGTCTGCATTTCCCCCTGCTATAGTAGTGAGAACCACCTCTGCCACTTGTGTGTTGTGTGGAGCAGTGCAGACACATCCAAACCAGTTTACAGCTGTGCTGCACCTCCCCAGCCCTGCGTGGGGTTTCCTTCCAGTTGTGGATTTCAAGCTGCTTGCCAGATCCTTGGATCTAATGTTTGCTGCTTACTTGCTCTGTATTTGTCTTCCTCTTCCTCTAGCAGAATACCCTCAATGAGCCTTGTTTCTTCCAAGTTTTATATTGGGATTAAAAGTGGTATCTTTGTCTTTTATACTTTTCAGTGTAGTATGATGCATGTTCAGCTCGGTTTCCTTTTCAGAGGTATCTGTTCCCAGGCCACCACTCCCATGAATTCTGAGACATGTCCACCACAGCCCTTGTCTAGAGTGGTTAATGATTTCCTGAAGGAGTCTGTTAGTTGATTTGGGATTAAAATGATACTGTTCACACAGTAGAACACACCTAAGCTATGGGTGTTTCTTTAAACCACTGCTGTGTGGGTGTTCCTAGATAACTTTTGTTTTTTCAATATTCCCCCATGGAGTGGATCACAGAGGGGAGAAGCAGTGCACGCACAGTGTAAGAAGTGCTGACAGGTATGGGGTCTTGTTTTTCCTGAGGAATGGGCCTAAAAACTTGATTTGTTGATGAGACAAATTAGAATCAGTAGAACTACCTGAGTGTAAATGTACTCCTTGACCTGAAGTAAATGTGTCAAGGATGGCTCCCAGTGAAAACAAAGGCAGCAAGTGGCTTATGCTCTGTGCTGCCAAAATTAGTATTGCAAAGGTAAAACACCCCTACATCTGAACTTAAAGCATTTTGGAGTAAAGGCAGTTAAGTCTAAATGCGTCCAGAATATCCTGTAATTTCTAGAAGATATTGGAGTGTCTAAAAGGAGTGTTGTTTTTTGCCTTCCCAGTAAAAAATACAGCCCAGGGGAAGGTAGATAGAGAGTACTCTTGTGAACTGCCTGGCAAATTACTCTGTTTTGCCTGCAACTTCTTGAACTCAATATTTGCCAAAAATTGAAGGATACTCCTTTCTGCTAAGTGAGATTTCTCCCCGTTCTTTTCAAGAGATACTTGTATTTGTATTAATTATCCAATGATTGGTTTAATTTTCTACAATTTTTATTGTGCATACACATTTATCTTTTAGAGCAGGCAGCTACTTTCAAGGTAGGCTACTCTTGGGGTGCAAAAGTTAAGTCATATATTGTCATTTTTCCTGTCATCCTGAGAACTGTGTAAGTCAATATTTGGAATTTCAAGGCATAGATTTGCATATATATAATTTGAGCCATAGCAGTTTAAAGTTGCAGTAAAGTCTACTTGAAATGTAGGTGAGTCCTCTTCAACATAGAGGAATAATGCTCAGTATCTTCCCTCAGCCTACAACACTCAAACCAGCAGTGTTTCAAATGTTCAAAATGAACTCATATTTTCTTGATAAATTGGTGAATAAAAAGAATTGCTAATGCTTAGATCAAAAACCAGGTCTTTCTTCTATGTATGGCATATGCAACTTTTCCCTCTTGATTCTTATTTAAAGGTAAAAATGAAAAGTAAGTGTTAAGTTTTTTAATTGAAAAGTATTTAAAGGCAATTTCCCTGGTGTTTGTAGCTGCTGAAATCTTGTTCCTGCTTGGTGAATCCATCTGCGTCATCTGCATCATCATGCAGTGATGCTCAGCAAGGCAAACAAGTTCAGAGGACTCAGCCCTGAAGTTCCAAAATATCTTTATATACGGTCAGGCCACCATTTCATCATCCTTGATGACTCCTATGCACCTGCTGTCTGCTTGCTTTCTTTAACTGTCATCTTTAAAATTTCATTTCCCCTCAGCAGAACTGCATAATCAGTACATTTCTTTTACCTCTATCTTATTTACAATAGCAGTGAGCCTCAAGCATTGTGGTACCACATGGTACATTGGGAGAAACCATAAAATAGCTGTCTCTGCTTGGAAGGAGACTTATCCAAACGAAGATTATACTTTCTCATGCAACTCATCTGTGAACAGGAAACTTGCTGAGTGTGCTAAGCAGATAGACATCATTTTTCTCATGTGGACTTGACCATAATATGTCCTATACGGTTTTGGGGTTTTTTTGTAATACAAGCCAAAGAGTCTGTGGGGCTCTGATAGCCTTGAAGGTTTGTTTAAAGTTTCATGCTGGCTGAATAAACACTAGGTTGAGAAACTCCAAAGGTAGTTTCAGTATGATGCATTACTTCAAAGGTAGCATGCCAATCTCTTTTGCAAACATTGAGTAATTACGGGATTGAGTAATTTGAGGTGAGGATTGTGGTCACCAAATCTTCTCCCATCTGTGATGCTAGGCTGCACCTCTCCTACAAATACCAATGGTATATCAAACTCTCTCAGGCAGTTGTAGCACCCATCACACATTTTTTAGTCTTGAGCAACACTCTTTGCTGTTCTGCATCAGTGTTGAGGGTGGTTATTTTTTCTATTTGCATTCTTTATACCTCTTCTCCCTTGGATAAGACCAAGATATAGAAGGTTGTTTTGCTAGAATAGATTGACCAATACATCCTCTTTTCCCTGCTTGTTCCTTTTTCACAGCTGTAAAAGAGCAGACAGAACATATGAAAAGCCTAGAAAATTCTGCCATGAAAAGCTTTGTCCAGAGACCTTCATTCTACCAAGAGAAAGCAGTCTCAAGGCAGAGGACAGCTGCTGCATTTCTAGGGACTTTTTGAGACCTGTTGTTTAAGGTTTGGGTCAATTTTCCCCACTATTAAGATTTTATGAATAGGGCTATCTTTTCTAAATATCAAATCTCTAGAATTAAGTCTAATACCTCCAAAGAAACATGTGACCTACATTTTATAAAGGGATTTCCATGGTTCCAGGACATCTTTTAATAGGGATTATTAAAATTGTTGTTCTCAGTCTTTTTGGTTTCATACCATATTTTTCCCCCACCAAGAAATTATCTCTAGGTTTGAGCATATCAGCAGCATGCTGGAACTCAGAAGGCTATACCAGACAAAAAGGAATCCATAAGATATATGGCCCCATTCCAAACTCACACGAATTAACCTTAACCTGTACCTGCTGTAATATTTGCAGGAAGAAAGGTCAGATTAAGATGGAAAATAATCAAACAACAAATTTTGCTTAACAGCTGCAAGGGTTGTAAGACTTGAGGAACATGACTGTCAGAAGTGCTGAGGAACTGCTTCTGCCATTGGCTACCTCTTGAAATTGTTGGTGCTTAGCACCAGGAAAAACTGGAATCAAAATACATTGTCTTGTGAACGGTGGCAGGTGGATGCCAGCAATATTTATAAAGAGACCTCTAGCCCTAAACTGTCAGACTGCAGAAGGAAGAGTGTTAAATTCCAATCTCTGATTTACAAGTCTGGCAGCACATGCTATTCACATGGTGTGTGATTTGAATAATGATGTGTCTACTCCTGATCTCATTAACCCTGATTTAATCCAGGATCTTATTTCATTAATTCCTACAAGCTTTCATGCAACTGGTTACACAAACAAACAAAGCTCTAAAAATCCTGTAACACTGTAATTGTCTTTCCCTCTAAATATTTTCATGATCCTTTATTTTTGTCTTGAAAAAAGTCTCAGCTTGTCTTTTAAAACAGTGATGCATCTTCAAGAATCTCAGTTTTAATTTTACATGCAGTGGAACTACCTGACACTTGCCCTCCCCAGGGTTCAGTGGACTTCTCTGCATAACCTTAATAACTGTATGCTGCTGAGGGTTGAGCAATTGTGTTAGTTCAATAGAGAATTTGGTGAGAGGTCTATCAAAAACAATAGGAATATCTGTAATTTGCCCTAACCTTTTTGTGGCACAGTTCTTCATTCTATAATGCAGAATAATGTCTTTGAAGACCACTATAGAAATTTGTACAATTTTTCATTACTTGCTAATTGGATAGAAAAACGGCTGTTTGGACCATCACCAAGGGTTTTTAAAGTGTGGTTAAAATTAAAATGTCAAAGTTGTGTACAGCTGTATTTTATGTATTTTGCATGTTTTTGTGTAGCACAATGACTTCCTTTCAGTTTGTGTGGTTTGTTTTTAGTTGTTGTTTCTTTTTCACTGTACAATATAATTTAGAAAAGATAAATCTTTTCTTAAAGAAACCTTCCATATGATTTTAAACAGAGAATGCAAGATACTGAGTCAGTTAATGTTCTCATTAGAAAATCCTGCTGTTAAGGATCATCTGGTTTGTGATAGGATTTTGCATAGAGGATTTATGTTACTTTGTCTCTCTCTACACCTGCCTGTGTCACAGAGATAGCTTATCTGCTTATCAAACACATTACAATTTGTGATAATGTCTCCCAGAACTTTTTTTTTCTAATAGTGTATGTTGTTGCTTTTTTCTGTGTTGGTCATCTCTTCAAATTGGTATGGTTGTGAGAAGGAACATAAATACAACAGAAGTTTCATATTTATATGTGTGTGTATATATATATATATATGCTAATATGCACGGGAGTTTTTTTATACTGACAGCAGAAATATTTTTACTACATGAAATATCCATTTTTTGAATGTCTAAAACTTGCAGGCTGTTACATTTTTTTAATAAGACCAGGTGTCTATGGGGAGAAACCCTTAGCATGCTAAATTCTGGCACATTCCACTCTTTACTCAAAGAAATGAGGAATGACATTGCATTTTCAAGCAAAGTTAACAATGCCTCTAACAGCTGGGTGAAAATGGAACCTTTGTGAGAAGAAATTTATTTTTATTTGAAACTGCTTGAGTAATTTAATTCTGCTGGAGCTGGACTGGAGGGAGGATGGCTGAGAAGCACCTTTTGTGGCTTCCCACAGTACCTCCCTGCAGTACCCAAGGATGCAGGGGGGAGCACATGTGTGTTTCTGAGCACCTGCACAGATGTGTGACAGATGTGTGTGTGTGTGTGCTGAGAACACTGGGCAGCTGAAATGCACACAGGTGTACTGTGCTATTGGCAGACACAGGTGAAAGGCAGGAGTTCCAGCTGATAAAAGCCTGGCTGACCATCCATTGTCATGAAGGTTATAGAGGAGGGGGAAGAAAATGCCAGTTAGAGAGTCTGGTTGCCAAGCCCTGCTGCAGCAGTGGCTTTTGCTCTTAATCCCACTACTCACATATGTTACTAATTATGTAAAGTAAAGCAAATTCCCAGCCCCAGATGAAAGCTGGAAAGGAGTGTGAACTGCAGGGGTCCATGGGCAGGTGGTAGCAGAGAGCTCCACAGCAGTATGAAATCAGGAAGTTGCTTCCAGTTCATCTGCAGGTTGAGAGACCTGCTGCACTTGTAGGGTGTGATTCTCTGGGAGGTTTCTGAAATGCAAAGTCTGTGTCAACTCTGCAACTTGCCCACTCTAAATCTTAGAGTCTTTGGGTCATCATCTCTCAAGTGTCTCATCATGGATGGTGTGTCCCTCTGTTCTGGTCACAAGGTGACGGGTTTGGCTTTCCTCTCCTTTTTAATAAATTTCTAAAGAACTTCTGCTTTTGTATTTCTCACCTACTTTGGGTAACCTGCACATAAAGATCAACAAATGTACTTGCTGTTTTTCAAAGTCTTCCTTAGAGGTGTCTTGTCACAGTGTGTACAAAATGCTAAGTGCTTATGCACCCGGCCTGTGCCAATCACTTCTGCTTCTTCGTGCTTCCTGCCATCTGCTGTGTCTGTTCATCAGTTATGCTTTGCTTACACCTACGTTGTGAGGCCTCAGAGAGAGGTGCTGTCATTTGAAAAAAATGGGTCAGGATGAACTGAGTGGCTTGGAGTGGCATCCAGCACTCAGCACACCATGGTTTTCCTATTTCCCTTTTTTTTTATTGCTCTAATTATAATTTTCAGTTTTGGTCTGTTAAGTGCATTCAGATGTAATGAATTGCTTCTTCTGGTGGTAGTGAAGCTGATCACTGATGTAGCCAAGCACATCTTCAAAACCCAAACCACAATGTGCAGAGAGTGTATTCTTTTTTCTTCCTGGCTTTCTCTGAGACAGGTGGTATTTTATGATTGTTTGTTTTAAAATGTACTCTCTACTTTTCTTACTGTTATATTCCTTGCTGTTTCTTGTAGTCTCCATCTCCCTTCCCCCTCCACCCCTCCATGTTTCTTTAATCTTTTTTTTCCTGGTAATTAAAAAAAACCACAGTAAATTAATCGGTATAGGTGAATATGTGCTGTCTCCTTTTGAATTGAAGTACAAAGTGTGAGGCTAAGGAATTTAACAAGATTTTCTGGAGCTGAGTGAATGCAGAAACACAAACTCATGTTCACAGACAAGCAGAGCTGAAAGATTGCACAAAACCCAACAAATCTGAGAGTTTTCTTAATTTTGTTATAAAGCAGGCACTCATCTCTCTACAAGTACAAGGCTTTCTATGTATGTCAGAGTGTAAATCCTGCCCAGAAGATCTTTACTTACCAGGATGTAAAAAATATGTAACAAATAACACAACAAATCTGTATCAAAAAAGGAAGAATGTGGAGATTCTTTACAAGAGGAGCTTGATTTTGCTGTAGATCACTGGTGTAGAAGAGGAACAGAGGATTTAGGAGTGGCACAGTGTGGCCTCCAGTGTTATAGAGGTCATTGTAGCTTGGGCATCTCTGGCTGGGATAAACAGGAGAGTTCAGACACAGATATCACATAGAAGTACCAGCAGTTTAAGCAGGAGCAGGTTGCACTGTGCCTTCAGTGCACAGTGCTTTTGTAGTTAATGTAGAATACAGTGGATGTAGGAGTTAATTTTTTTTCATAACAACTGCTGGCTTGCCACTTCGTAGTAAATTTGTTTGTTGCCAGTTGTTTGCATTAATTCTGATCTATTAATTTTTTGCATTGGTGTTTTCAATTGTCACACTATTGTCTCAAATGTTTGAGGGATGACCTTTGTTATAAGTAAAGTTTATAAATAAAATTAGTGCCAAAATGAATATTTAAATGTTTAAAGAACAATGTGCATGACAGATGGACTGTAGAAGCCTTTGCTTATGGCAGTGTAATAAATTTATGATTGTGCAGGCTGGTTCTAGGTGTACAGTAGGCAGGGGAGCAGTGTCCTGACATGAAGCTTTGCAGTGCTCATAAGGCCCTTCCATGTGAAAAGCGAGGGTGGCACTATGAGCTTACCTGAGCAGCCATGAAAGCAGCACTTCTAGCTGTGTTCAAGGCTTTATCTGTGCTGGGAGAGAGCAAATCAGTGCATCTGTTTTATGTAACACAACAAGAAAAACAAAGGAGGGTAAAGCAGGTCAGAGTCCTCATCCTTAAGGTACCTGTTCTGCTGGAGTAGATATGCTGTTCAGTATGTAAAACTTGGTGAACAAATAACACTTTTCTCTGTCAAGTTGCAAATCAGATAGCAGTCATGTGAGGCCCAGAAATAGACTTGATTTGAAAGGCCAGATACAGAAACCAAAGAGAGGTTTAGGAGCCTGTGGTTAGAAATAACCCCAGAACTAGGCAGTACTGGCACAAGCCAGGAGCCTCATGAACTCTAACTCTGTCTTTTTTTTTTTTTTTTCCCTCTGTCACATGCCTGACAGCTGGGAACATGTTTCCTATAAACTTGGGATAAGCTGATAGCGAAAAAAGGAGAGCGGATGTGGAATCCTGCAGCAGTGAAACAAGAGCATGGCTTTTGTCATGAGCTCAGAGGATGTGTGCAGTAGCAGTTTGGGATCTGTGCCTCTGTTAGAAGCTGGGGGTCACTGCTACAGAGCACAGTCTCCAAACCATCCTTCCCCCTCTGCTAGGTGACAGAGCCACTGGTGTTTCCTGTCACAACCAGCTGATGGGGAGATCTCAGTTTTGATCACAGGGCTTGAAGGTCCCATGTCCTCCCTCTGTGTCCTGGACCTGGTATTGCCCTAGAAAGGAGAAACTAAAAAATAGTGATGCAGAAGCCTGGAAAATAAAGCTAGATGGTTTCTTATTTCCCCCTGAAATGTTGTCATTTTGCATTTTACAGAATGTAAAGCTCATGTTATGAAAGTGTACTGGATTTTAGTGCAGGAAACATCTTTCTGGTTGAAAAGAATTTTTGTCTTGATTCTAGTTCAGTTGCTGGGAAAGTTTGTTCCAACCTTGCTTTAGGATACATTGTTTATTTATATTAGAGCTACAAGATTCTTGAAAATCAGAGTCACATTTCTAACTAAGCACATTTATAATTATTGAATAACTCTTAACTAGTTTTAGTGAAAATGTCGCAGGAAATTACTTAGGAGGACTAAATATTGATGTACTGTGCAGCAAAGTTTTATTTTGAGGCATTTAATAATTGAATGATTGAACTCATATATTGTTTGAAGTTACAGATATTGCCTACAGGAAATCAAAGTGGCAGTTGTCTCTTGAAATGTAGAGTATGGTTTTTGAGAAAAGGGATTGAAGGAAAAGAATTCTGTATCTCAGAGGGGTCAAAGTGCTCCTGACATTTCCATTGTCATCTTTTGATAATTCAAATAAATTGCGTTGTTTCCTCTTTGCTGTGTATGATTCCAGGCTCTTATTCCCACTCCCATATTTGGCTTCAAGCAGGGCACATAATACAGATTTTAGAATTGTCAAAGACTCATTCTTTCTCAGCTTTCAACTCTTTCATTATACATGTGTCTTGTTTTCAAAAGCTTTGATTTTGATTAAACCTCTTGCTTCCAGGATGCAAGAACTGCTGCTCCCTTCATATGGAAGCCGTAGATAAATCACCTTAGAGTCTGACAGTGTTCTTCTCATAATTTTTCATGGCTCCCAACAGTTTTGAGAAATGAAGTGTTGGCTTTAGGGTTTTGTACCTGCAGCAGTACAAAAAAGCATTTTGTTGCATTTAGAGTCATGGAAAAGGTTGCAGCAATTTCCTCAAATGTTTTCAGCTGAGTTTCCTGTAAAGGTCAGAACTGTTATGGTAAAAAACTTGAAACTTTGGTGTAGTGAAAATGGCAGAAGTTCTTGTACTTTCCTCACTGTAACTTTCATGGCTGACCTAATTCAAGCATTTGCTCTAACTTCAAGGAAGCTTTTTGATAGAGGGGCGGAAACTTCATCACGTAAAGGCACATAAATAGAGGAAACTTGTTTCTTGAAATGTAATAAGTGATTCAATTCTGAGAAAAAAAGCTAGGTCTTGCAAACAGCAGTAGAAAAATGATGTTTTTTACTTTGAAAGCTGTTAACTGTTCTTTTTGTCTCTCTTCAGAATGACAAAGCATGTGTCATTTCAATGAGTAACATTTTTTTACTTACAAAAGATAAGGTGCTTAATTTATCAATTTTGTGTTTAATTTATAAATTTTATATGTTGAAATAGCCATTTAATAGGGTACAAGTATACTTGAATATATTGTATTTTCCAAAGTGATGGACTTTCATCACAGTATGTAATTTTTTGTTATTTCAAGTTTTGTCACGTTGTAAAGCTGATGAGCTTGTGGATAACATCTTTCAAATTTCCTGTGGCTTATACTGATGTAGGATAGGATTAGAGAAGATTCAAATAAAAACAGCGCAGGTATTGTTTAGGATTTTGTGTTTCTCTGGAGAAAATAGATTTCAAAGCTTGCTAGAAGAAAAGAATCTTTTCAAAGTGATTTGGCTGTTGGTATCTATGCAGTATGGTTGAGTCCTACTTACAAAAAAATAGTATTATTTATGTATTAAAAGGGTGTACAAATTTTAAGGGCCTTTACGCCCTCATAACATCTTTGAAATCATAATATTTCATGGGATGAAGCTTAGTTTATTTATAAAGTTCACAATTACTTTTTTTTTCAGTATTTCTCAGATTGAGGATGCTTCTTCCAAGTAAGAACTGCTTATCATATTGGAATCACACTGAAACCCACGTAGACAGGAGGTGGAAGCTGTCTCAAAATTTCTGACATCAAGAGAGCATCTTTTAGGTTTAGTGGTTGAAATGCAAGGTTACTGACTTAAGGGTTGGGTTCCTGAGGCATAGCCTCTTGAAAATAATCTATTAACCTGAACCTGCAGTTATCTTTGTGTGGGCTAGGAAAGAAGTGTATCATTTAGATCCATGACATTTGTACCAGGCAGTGCTCCAAAAACTATAGCCAAATAGTCCCAAAGATTAGGTTTAGAGATATTTTTGAAGCTGTTAGCACTGTGAAAGCCTACCTCTTTGCAAATGGGTTGTGTGAGACAGCTGCTCATTCCACAGAAACATCTCACAGGAGCTGAGAGGTAAAGAGCCAAGCACTGCACTCAGGATCCCTCTGAGCTCCTTCTCCTGAGGCTCTTGGGGTCAGTGGGGTTTCCATTGACATCCATCTTGTGCACTTCATTCCGGGAGGGGCTCTCAAGGTCGTGAAGCCTGTTCCAGATATTGTCACACAGGGATTGCTGGTGAAGGTTCTCTCACTGTGTCCCCTGGGGGAGACTCAGCATGGCGCAGATGTCCGGCTGCACCAGTCCAAACACCCCCTTCTACTCAAGGGCAGACTGGCCCACAGTGAGAGGTGGTTGTATCTGATTAGGGTGTGAATATATCTGCTGTAGTCAAAATAAAAACCAGAAACCAGTGCAAAAGTCTTGGTCAGGAGGTGCACTGAAGTCCTTGCTGGGCAGGCAGCAGGTTGATCTTTTACCATATTTTTGGGCAATATAATGTAGTCCAATATCTTTCCTGTCTAGTTTCTCCTCTCCTTTATTACAAAAGCTTCTTTTTCAAGACACAGCAGTCCCTGAACTTGAAACTAGACTATTAGTTTCTGTTCATCCTCCTTTAGCATTTAAATTCAGCTGGTTTTGAACTACTTATGGCAGATTGAGGACTTCTATCCTAACTGAAAGTTTGCTTTCTACTTATTTGTGTACATGTACATTTGTGTACATCTTTTAAAAAAGTAATACCTGCAAACTTCAACTTGAAATCAGAACTGGAAATAGATTTTGCCATACACTGGGGAAAGTTCCCACAAGCCACCTTTGATATGCATAGGTTTGCAAGCTCATTTGCCTTCTCTTTCCTCATGTGGTAGGCTTCAAATCCTTGCAGACCTGGAAGGACTGGGTTACATAGATTTCTATAACTATTACTGATAAAACACCAAGCTTTTAGGGCCATTGTAGTTCATTTACCAAATGTGCCAGGTTCAGTGTACTTTTTGCAGTAAAATAAAGTGAGCTTTAAAATAAAAAGAAAGTTACTTGGTATATTTCTTTTGCCAGAGTTGTCTCTGTTTGTTTTCACTTCATTTTTCAAGAAGAAATGCAATTTTGAGTAAGGCATTTTGGTATTTTAGAGTAATAATCTATTTTTTTTACAGCAGGTTAGAGTGGGGATAGATGTAAAGGGCTATGTCAATATTTCTGAATTTAATAGCAGCAAGGATCCCTTTGGCCTGAGGATAACGGTGCCTGGCTGTGTTTGAGTCATAGCTGAAGAAAAGTTCTAAAATCCTGATTTACCCAAGGGTGAGCACTACAGAAGAGAAGACAGCAAGGAGGCAGGAGCAACATGCTAGAGAGAAGAGAGAGGCTGTAGTATGGCATGAGTGTTTGCTGCTGGCTGCAGTGGTGAGGCTGCTGAAGGCTGGGGTATTTGTTAGGTTTTGTTTATAAGTTTTTAGTCTTATGCTGTAGACTAAGACCAGGAATTTAAAAGATGTGCAAAGGTTTTAAAGCTGGCATCACTTACTGCAGAATGCATCCTAAGCCACTTTGATATGGGCTTCCCATAGGGTACTGCTAAGTATGAATATGTTTCTGATAAGATTTTAGCTTAGTAGGGCTGGATTAATCTTTGTTTGATTTCTGTTTCATTATTTAGACAATTCTCCACTTTTCCTTTCAATTCCCTCCAGGGTCTGTAGCTTCAGGTTGCTGGGGTTGATCATGTCATGTTACTTTGGGCAGTATCTATGAAAGATTATGGCCCTTCTCATGAGCATCAAAGGTAAAAGTAACGAAAAGCAGCTCAAACAAGTGTTAAAAAAGGCACACAAAAAAAGAAGTCCTTGGACAATTTTGGTGACTGTGAGGTGCTGAACCTTCTGTGTGAATTTTGGCTTAGTGGACATTTGGCACGTGTGCCTTTCTTCTTTCCGTGAATAGTGGATGAGAAAGAAGTGCAAGACTCCCCACCCCACAAACAAATGCCAGTGTTTGGGAGTTGTCTTGTATTCCTTTGCTTTTTTCAGGAGCCAAACAAGGCTTTCTCAAAAAGCTGTCAGCAGCAGCAAAGGCACCAGTGTCTTTCATCTGAAGACTAAAGGGTACAGCATTGTTTTCTGTTGTAGCAGACAATTTTCTTTGTCAGTTTTGAAGTTGCAAAAGGACTTTTACAGTTAAAAAATATTGTACTGCTGTTTCAGAATTTGTGAGTTGAGGATTTAATTACATTCTGACATAAAGAATGAAAAATAACACAGTAATGACACACAGGAAGTAAGTTCTGGCAAGATGGGGTCTTCCTTAGGATGTTGTCTTGTGGTCTTGTTCACATGAGAATGCTGTTTGACTCACAAATTCTGTTTAAATGGCAGATAATTTTTAATACGCAGTGAGTTTGTAACCTAGCTGCAAAATAGATATAAAGCTCCGGGTGAAGTAATTTATTATACATTTTAATTTTTAAGGCTGTGAAAAAGAAGCTTGTGGAATAATGTATGTGTTAAGTCTAGTCCACTTCTTTTAGCAAGTGATATATTCTTCTAAATGCATACAGTGTTCTTTAATTGGTTCACTTTTTTTACCAGAACTATGCACAATATTTCTTCTAACAGCAGCAGCATCTATCACAAAGATATCACACGTCTTTCATACACAAACTCACATTTGTTATTTCAGTTATTATGGTTACTTTGAGGAGTTGTCTTTTAGATACTGCTTTACCAGTGTGATGGCAGTAGATAAAGGATTTACTCTACCTTCCATAGGCAGTAATTTATAAGAGTGTTATCTCTGCTAATGTACTGACACACAGAAAATGCTTTGGGCAGATGTAGAAGACTGTATGAATGTTGTAAAGCTTATAAGTCAGCTTTGAAATAACAATTGGTGTGGAGAAATAAAAGGTTTAAAAAAATTTATGAGATTCGGGTTTAAGGTGCATATTACAGAAAATAACTTAAAAATTCTTGCTTTGCTTGATGCTGTTCACAGATGACAACTTCAGAAACTTCAAATAGAAATGTGCTTTCTATGCTTTATTGCTCATTTCTGATATGCTGAAATGCTGAAAATCTAAATGAGATCTGCAGTATTTCCTGTGTACCTACAATGCTGTGGGGTGGTGGAAATTGATCCTACACTGGGATGCAGAAGAGGGCAGTAAACTTAAGAGAGGTGAAAGAGAGGAGGAGAGGTAGAGGTTTCTGTAATAGGAAGAGCTCATCCAAAGCCATCACCTGTCTCTGATGCCTGTTTAAAGTAGATCTCATCAAATTTGCAGATGACATCAAACTGGGGGAGCAAGTGACATGCTTGAAGGCAGGGCTGCTCTTCAGAGGGCTCCAGACAGGAACATTATGGAATCCAGTAAGGACAAATACCAATTCTTGCCCTGGGAAGGAGGAATGCTGGCAGCTCTGCAGAGTGGGACCTGATAAATTTGGGAGCAACTCTGCTGAAAAGGACCTGTGGGTCCTGGTGGGCAGCAAATAAACATGTGCCAGTCTTGTAGCCTGGCACCAACACAGTGAACAGCATCCTGGGCTGCATTAATAGCCTTCAGATTGAGGGAAGTGGTAATCCTCCTTTATCTGGCACTTATAAGTCTACATCCAGAATACAGCATCCCATTTTGTGGATGGGATGAGAATTTTACATAAAGGAAAGATATTGATGAACTGAAGCAAGTTCTGTGCCTGTGGAAGCTGGAGCACATGGTCCCTAAAGAGATGCTAAGGGAGGTTTGGGCTTGTTTAGCCTGAAAACAGGGTTTTGGGGGGACCTTCTGCTACATAAAAATTGTTATCCAGCAGATAGAGACACACCCTTACAGTGATGCCTGGTGGGCAGGACAAGAGAGAGCAGATGGGTCTTGAGAAGAAAGTTCCAGGCAAGGTATAAGGAAAATTTTTGTTACTATAAAGTCAGTCAAACAGTGGGCTTCTGCAGCCTCTGTCCTTTGAGGTTTTCAAAACCCAGCTGCTCAAACAGCCTTGAACTGCCTGGTCACCTCCACTCAGAGGTGACCCTGCTTTGAACTGAATTGAACCTTCTGAGTTCTCTCTCAGCCTGAGTTGGCTCTGTGGCTCTAGGACAAAGCTTGGAGCCAAAACTCTTTTTTTTCCTTTATATTTTGGGATGTGGTTATAAGCAAATGGTTCAGCCCCTGTAGTGTGTCAGTTACCTGTCTAGAAAGTGGAGGTAATGCTGTTTGTTTGCTTCAGTGGCATTTCAATATAAGGTATATGAAAGGTGATGATATTTTGGATGCTTTGTCAAAGTGGGTATGGACAGCAACACAGTTAGGCTTTTAAAGTCTGCCTAAGAAGCTGATAGAGAGGGTACTGTGCATCTCTAGCAGTAACTGTGAAGCTGTTTTCTGTGGATTTACTTTCATGAAACCCCACCATATATATTTTCAATATATGTTGTCAATCCCCTTAAAAGGTAGTGAGCAGCAAAATGTGTCAGTGTTAGCAACAGCTCTGACAGCAGTCTTGCTATATGCTTCTGCCAATTATGGTAACATTTGTCATATTTTCCTAGTTAATAGTTTTTTCCCTGCCATGGTGGTTGTTTCTGTGGTCTTCTCATTGGAGGGGAAGCAGACTTAGCTGCCTTTACATAAGGAGCACAGTACTGATTCTGCCCTGTGTATCAAATGTACTGCTCACTGCTTTACAAACTGAAACATCTATTTTTCCCCCCCCCTCACACTTTTTAGCTTTGGTGATCTTTACTAAGAGATTTTTAAAGCTATCCTACAATTTTCATGCATAGGTAAGGAGTTATTCAAAAAAGAAAAACAATAGTGTCCATTGGAAAAGGTTACTGAAAATTGCTTTCTTTTTTGTGGCATTTCAACTTTGTAAGAGTCTTTGAGGTAACATTAGAGCAGGCAGAGGTTGAAGTGTTAAGAAATATTGGGAGCTTGAGATTCAGAATATTCTGTAATACCTTTTTTTAAACTGGTTCTTTTTTTTCTTTTCCCTCTCTACCTGTCTTCTGCAGGAAATAAAAAAAGACATGAAGAAAGAAAATACTGCCAACAAACCACCAGAGAAGCCTATAAACGAAGTTTCCAATGGAAGCCCTTTACTGTTGTCTGAGACAATTATTAGAACCAACAAAAAAGGTATAGTATATGCACATTAAATGCAGATTAAATTCAGGCCCTCCAAAGAACAAAATGTAAACCTTCCTTGTTTCTAGAAATAAAGCTAGAGTCTATTTAACTGAAAAGGCATAGTAGGAATAATAATAGAAATAAAATCTTTGTCCTCTTTGACTGGCATATATGGATGCACATCTAATATTTCCACATCCTTTTCTTTTTAAGGAAATCCCTCCTCCATACATTTAATTAAGGAAAGTTGTATGAGGAGATTGCTAAAGCTTATTAAAGTAAGGAAGTGGCAGCTTGTATATATGGAAGGTTTTGCACAGGGATGTCAGTCTACATTCACATATTCATGCTTTATCTGGGACAGAGAGCTCTAAAAAAGGAAAAAAAGTGTGGAAAACATACAACTTAATGCATTAGTTTCTTGGGAAGTATCTTTCACTGTCTTTCGTTTGAGACTGGAATGTCTCTTCATGTCTGGCTTGACTCCCAGTGAAGATCCCTATGTAGGGTTTTGGGTGGCTAAAATGAAAGCCTCCAAATCTTCTGTGTCATTCCCTAGCTCCCTGCCCTGCTTTCAGAACTATCAGAACAAAACAAAAAATTGGAAATATAAAGCCTGGATTTTTCTTCAGGTTGTGTTTATGCTCCTGTTTGTTTGTAGGAAGACAATTGGGTCTGTGCAAGAGATGTGCT
Source organism: Urocynchramus pylzowi (assembly GCA_013397555.1). Classification (NCBI taxonomy): domain Eukaryota; kingdom Metazoa; phylum Chordata; class Aves; order Passeriformes; family Fringillidae; genus Urocynchramus; species Urocynchramus pylzowi. Next base: position 2,269,614 of record VZRH01007150.1, read on the forward strand.
GTAATTTTTTCTGGAGGATTCATTCAACAGTTTCTTGTTTGCTGTCTTATACAGAATAATCTGCTGTCATTAATCATTGCTGTAGTGTAATTTCCATTTTAGTGTGTCTTCTATACTTTTAGGATTGTTATGGACATTTCCTCTTATGTATTATTAGGTAGCATTTTATTTGAGCTGCAGTTTCAGTAGAGGTCTTATACTTAAGGTTTACAACTGCAAGTGAAGAGGAATTAATATTTTTTGCAAAATGTATTACTTCCTTTAAAATGTGAAGCAAACTAATCTCTACCTCTTTTGCAAGGATTGATATCCTCTGAAAGAAAAGATTGGAAATAAATCTCAGAAAACTTTGTCTTTTGAGTTTGCAATGTTGTCTTTAATCTAGAGACACGTCCAACATTTCTGCTTTGGGTCATAAGTTTTTCAAGCAACAGCAGAATTAAATTACTAAGAATTATTATTTTTCATGGCTGCTATACAGAACCATATGAGTAGTTGGGAAATTATCTAGGGACCAAGTTTGTTCCATATTGCTTCAGCTGCTATTTGGAGAAGGCTAATAGCTGTGGCAGATACAGAGATTTGTTTCAGTCACAAGGGGATAGCACTCCAAATATGGTTCTTAGAGCACTTTCTCCTCCTTTTTCTTCCCTCTGGCTAGAAGCTTTAAAGGATTCAGAAGAGAAAGATTTTTCTGTCTCTAGCTGAAGAATACAAAACCTCATATTTACTGAGATGAGAAAAGCAAAGTCTGACATGAAGATCTGTGAGTTGAGGCAGGGGTTAGGTTTGGAAGCAGCAGATTTCGTATTAGGATGTTATTTCATTGGACTTGGTTGGTGGGGATTGTACTTCTGATGGCCACCTGTACATCATGTCAGGGTTGGTGCACTGTTCATGTTGGCTGCTTCTCCACAGCCATTTCCGTTGCTGCAGAAAAAGCAGGTGCAGGAGGCAGCACAGAGAGGATGCACGGGGCTCAACAAGGCAGTAGAGCTTCCCCTCGCTTTTCCTGGGATCACTTTGAGCATGGTGCCACAGTAGCCTTGTTTAAGTGTGGACAGTTAATCAAATAGTTGCTGCTGTGTTCAGAAAGAGTTTTCTATAATCGATGTGGCCGATCTCCTTGTGGAAAATGTTGCCATATTGTACTGAAGAGGGAGCCCTAAGTGCCATGGGTGTGATTTTCTTCAAGTGTTCTTGTCTTGGGATTTTTATTAAATCCTAACTCAATCTGTTTACTGATTACAGAATGTGACCTGAGCAACATGGAAAAGGGGACATGGTGTTTGTGTTTGGTTCATTGGTTGGTTGGTTTTCTTGTGTTCTCTTTGTTGTTAGGAAGTGAGGAGGAAAGGGCTGCATCTAAAGGTCTTTATCCACTGTTCAGCAGTGAAAGTGGTAGGCAGTATTATTTGCTTGGGCAATGTAATCCAGCTGCTTGCAACTTCAGAGGAGATCCAGTGATGTGGGAGTGAAGCATTCTGTGCTGCTACATTGTTTTTATTACCAAGATGATGATAATAAGTGCAATTCTACTGCTGTGGTGTTATATTGTGTAGTTTTACTACTTAACTTGGTCGGCCTAATTTAAGTGTCAGCACTTTAGCAAGCATTTACATTTTGAGGAGAAGAATCTTGGCCTCTTGGGCTTCTGGCTTGTAGAGAGTTTTTCCTTGAGAAATATTGACAAGTGTCCAACAGTGGTATTCAAGGAAAATAGCTAAGTTATTTGTAAGAAACATCTATGTAACTAAGAGGAAAATAATGAATTTCTCAAATAAAAAGCTATTTAGGATCCAACTTTATATCCTATTTTTTCGTGCTAATTATTTCTAAATACCGTATAGAAATTAGGGATTCTAATAATAAAATCAGTGTAAATTGAAACAAGTGGCTGCATAATATTTATTTGCTGACTGGGGTTAAACCACAACAGTAATGGGTGTTGGATTACATGAGTAGCATAGGAACAAATTAAAGTTGGTGTAACTCCACCAGCAGTAGCCTACCTGGGTTATTACTTCCATTACATGATGAGGGTTACAACTGGTTGTACGTCACCATTTATGAATCACTCAGGTTTTTGTTACAAAGGCCAAGAGGAGATGGAAGGATTTGATTTTTTCTGCTTTTCACTGTGGACAGTAAAACCAGAATATGTGTCATCCTTTAATGTTTCTTGTTGACCACAGATATTAGTGACCTAATGGAAACAAACAGTAGTGACCACTGCTATGGTGGACATAATTTAGGAAATGCTATGGAACTTTTGCTAAATCACTAAACTGTTGGCCAAATTACCACACTTATCTTCCTAGGTCAGGTATTTTAATATGTATTGATTTTTCGGATTGGCAGAGCTTTATTTTTTCTGATTTATTGCAGTGACATATCCAGATTTATGAGTAACTTCCATGTATTTCAGGTGGCTCTGCCTTAGGCTGCCTATTGGCAAAACCTGGTTTATACCTGCCTCATTAAGATGTTGAGATCTGCTCCAGCATGGTAGTGATGGCAATTAACATCCAGGAAACTGGGCATTTTAATTTAGCACTGCAGTGGGTGGGTTGATGCTTCACCTTTGAAAGGCTCAGGAAAGGAGCTTGCTGGAGTGTAGGGATGGGGTTGGGGGAGCTCGATGGCCTCGTGCTTTCCCTGGCTGTTCCCAGGGCTGCAGCAGCTCTGGGCTGGTTTGAGGGTGCTGCAGTGTCAGCCCCCCCAGTCTAGGGAAAAAGGCTGTGGCACTGAGGCACCTGTCTGAAGCTGTAGGAATGTCAGATGTTGGTTGGCTTGCATATTCTTTGACAGAGACTGGGAGGGATCATTCTTTTGCTTCTTCCTATAGTTCATAAGTCAAGAAAATCCTTTCCTCACCACGAGTGGGTCTTTGAGTGTAACTTTTCCCTGCTTCAGATTTTTTTTTGTTGGCATATAGAACTATTGTTCTAAAACTTTTATAAAGCTGCTGACATTTAAAAAAATATATATATTAAAAATAGCTTTTTTTCTATTTAGGATTGGCATTGTTGCACTTTGGTAATAGCAGGGTGGGAAAGCCTTTTTTTCTCTGAGAACATTTTCAGATTCTTTGGAAAAAGCAGAATTATTGCTATTGTTGCAATTATTTAATAACATAAGAAAATTACAACCAGGTCTTGGAACAGAAAAACACTGAAAGATATTTTTTTTCCTCAAATGCTTTTCCAACATGGTGAAATTCCATCTCTTCTAAGTTAACTTTCAAAATCTAAAACAAGACCCAAAGTTGTGCAACTAATCCAGATCTGCCAGAAATTCAGTATGATCTTCATTCAGGTATAAAGGTACATAATGGAAACTTGCCTTCAATATGCTTTAAGTGTTAAATAATAATAACACTTAAATAATAATAACTTATTTTAGACTAGTTTTGTTCTGATTTTTGAGTATCCTATTTTTGAGTATCCTATTTTTAATTATCCTATTCATTGTGCTGTTTTGTGTGTCTGGGAACAACAGCCCACTTGCTTAGGTCAAGTTGCAAAACTGGAACTGATAGACTGTATTTTGTAAGTAAACTAACAACAATAGTTATATGAGTAAACATATTTGAGGCAAAGATATATTGTCTTTTCAGATACATTTGTTTTCTATAAACTGTAATTGCAGGCTGCATTGAGCCAGCAAATCTGGAACAGTTTATCACGTGTTACATGCTCTTAATCAAAGCCAAACACTGAAAGCAAGGAAGGTTTTTTCTAGTTCTCTTGAGAATTATTTAATTTACCTTCCAGCTTACATTTAAATAATAGAAAGCATTTGCATGCAATGCTAAAAGGGAAATTTTGTGTAAATAGGTTTGATGATATAATAGGTTTAATTTAGGAATAAATAACAAGTCTCTTATACGCAAAACTGAGATTTAAGTCAATTTTTGTAAATTAGGGAAATGGGAAAACTATTTTGCAAGAAAAATGCTTCATCATTTTGTTTGAGAGTTTTTTGATTATTTGGATATAAAAAGGCACCTCATTTATTAGAAACACAGGCTGTTGGCATATTGCATCAGCATATGAGTTGATGCAATCCTATATTAAATAATCTATGTAAGATATTAATTAAATAATCTATGTAATCTATTAATTAAATAATCTATGTAAGATATGAATCTGGTAATATTTTTCAACAGAAAGCCAAAATAAAATAAGACATTTTATTACCAAGAAGTGCAAGTGACTGCCTTCACTGTGCTTGCTGAGGTATCTGACCCTCAGTATGCTCAGCTTTGGTTTTCCTTTCTAACACAGGAACTTTGAAGGCATTGATCTTTCTTTTGTTGGATTATTCTTCTGCTGTTTACACATTCAGGCCCTCTCCACAGACAGGCTTTGGTGTTCCCTTGCAAATACTGCCAGCTTCAGAGAAATTATTGCTAGCAGGGAAAAAAATCTCTTTCATTTTTAAGATCAGCTAATTGGTGTATAATCAGTATACAGTTTGCACAAATATGCACAAGAACATACTGCTCAGCCTATTAAGGTTAAAATATGCATGCAACATATGACACCAACCCAAAACAAGACATAAAAAATTAATGGCACAGGAAACTTGAATGTGCAAAATATTTATTCTTTGAGTTTAAATACCATATCTGCATATGCGTATGTAGTGACTCAGATAATACACGTTTCCTTTAAAAGTACTGTTTTCTGAAAATAAGAGTGAAAATTATGCCAGTATTTAGGTAAGCTACACTGCCCTGGAAGTCAATGCTTTCAGTTCAGAGAGGCAGGAAAACACACCAGCCTGTGCTGGCCATGTGGTTGTGATATTGACATGATTGTTTTTGTGGCTGGAAGAAACATCTCAGTGCTGTCTTCTTGGCAAGAGTGGAATGGGTGCTCACTCATTCTTTTCAAGCACATGTTGTTAATGAGTTCAAATTAAATAATGACTTGAGATATATAAAATCTAAATTTCTTTTCCTGTGTTATGGTCATTTGCTACCCTGGTATTCAGTTAAGGTTTCATAATCTATCCAGATTATAGATATCTTTTAATATCTTAATATTAAAAGATATAGATATCTTTTAAGATTACAGTATCTTTTTCCAGGAGGTAATTTCTTTTCTTGTTATTTACTGTGCAGTGCCCCCCATTTTTTTTTTTTATCCTAATTGCTTACCTTACTTTTCAATTACTCCTTTCTTGTAGTCTTCAAAATGCATGAATGCTGAGCCCTGACTTAGTTTCTGCAATTTTGCATAGTTGGATCCATCCACTGGTGTGGCATGCTAGTATCATGAGGCTCTGTGCAGGAACAGCCTATAGAAACAAGAAGTCACTCTGGGTTTGAAGTGAAATTCCATGTTAATTCTGTCCTCTGGACATCTGCTTGCCTCAGTGGCTCTCTTGTGTGTCATATATTTAGCTCTAGGAATCCCATTTATGGACCATGCTGGGAAACACTAAACAAAACCACAGCCACTGCATCAAGAAGTTGACTATATATACACCTGTGTGTGAGTATATAATGTATGAAACAAGGTCACAGATAACTAAAAAAAAAAAAAAAAAAAAAAAAAAAAAAAAAAAGAGTAATGTAATATTTGGGCAATTGCTAGCAGGCTGTTTTCAGGTTTCTTGCAGACAAAGCACACTTGTTTTAATAAAATTTTTAGATCTGGGTCTGCATTTGGAGACTGGGAGGTTGGTATGGAGAAAACTGGGACAATGGTTTAGAATTTAGTTTTTTCCTGTTGAGTGCTGGACAGGACAGAGAAGAGGCAGAAGATGACCTTTTCATAGGGAGCCTAAAGAGATGTGGGAGAGCAGTCACTGCTGAGCATTCTCAGCAGCTTCCAGATGAAACAGAGGGAGGTAGTTATGGAAGCAGATGTGGGCATCATTTACCATAGTTTGTTGGTTATTTTTATTTAAGCTAGACCCAGAATTATATTTGTATCAGTGAAAAAGCAGAGACAAGTGAATTTTTAAGGAAGAGAGTGAAAGGGAACGAGTGAAGTGGTAGAACAGGGCTACAGGGAGTGTTGAAAGAATAAGGAGAACAAAGTATTTTTGCAAGTAATTTATGTTTATGCACATACCAAAAAATGTTGCAAAAATGCTGTTGAGGAACAGTTTAGAGAGTGGCAGCTTCTTTGTCATGAACATTGAAAAAGTTTTGTCTAATCAGTTAAAAGATTTTTTTTCATTTCTAAAAGCTTTGCAATACATTTTACATGCCAGAAGTATAGAATTGTCATTTATCATTTGTACGAGCCATTTCCAAGCTCACTTTTATCACAATATGTGATAACTGCCCACAATGTACTAGTCAAGAGTAAATGTGTTGTCAAACTCAGGTGCAAAATGTTTTGCTATTCAAATTTACATTGAAATCTCCTCTAAAGAATGCAAAAACCAATAAACTATGCTGGTTGCTGAAGTAACAACAGCAATGAAACCTCCTCTTGTCTCAAAACTACCTTTGCCCACCACAAAAGTGGCTGTAGATCTTTCCAGGAGGTTCTGCACAATGTTTCCCTGCAGCAGTTCTGTCCCTCTCAGAGCTGTTGGAAAAGGCACTTGGCACCCAGCAAGGCCTTGAGGTCTGTCCCTGACCTTTTGCCTCTAGACTGAGCTGTCTGTGTCTGTCTTCTTTAGCCTTTCATCTGGGTGGTGTGGGGTTTTTGAGAAAAACATGGCTAACTTGATTTGAAAATTAGCAGATCAACCTTTCTCCCTGTAATTAAGGAATAACAGAAGATGAGCAGGGGGTGTTCATCAGATGCTGAGCCTTGGAGCAAAACTTTGGGATCTCTGAATATTTCCCAGGGCCAAGACACATCTGGCAGCTGTGATAGGAGAGAGTTGGACTTCTTAGTCTGTGGTAGAGACAATGAAAGCAGAGGAGAAATGCAGGGATACTGTTGTGTAATAAAGAATACCACTCTATCTGGACTGAATTTTGGGGCCAAGAGACTATACTTTGACAGTGCAAGTTAATATATTTTCCACAAGCTCTGAAACTTTGCAGGTGTACTCTAAACTGGGTCAGTAACACTTTTTTGTTGTTCCTTCAGTTATCTTGATAAATTTGTAACTGCTAAGTTAAATATGCCCCTGTAAATGTGCAAGCACACTGACAGGCAGATCTTAAGTTCAGAGCTCCTTTATCTTTGCTTGGTGGGGTGGTAGCTGGGATGATGCTGTGTCGATTTTGAGGAGACAGGGAACTGGTGTTAGCCTTTCCTGTGGGCTGGAGCTGGGGCTGTGCAGCTGTTTACATCCTTCCCCCATGGCTTGTAGATAAGAGTAAGCTGTGCTATGTAAGTTACAGCACTAATCAGCATCCTGAGATAGTTGAAGGTTTCTGGCTCCTGGACAACCATAAAATCCTTTGAATGATTTCTGGGGTTGTAGGTGAGAAGCAAGGCCTGCCAACAGCTCCCTTGGGTCTCCTTCAAATTGCAGTGTCATGCAACATGGATTGAAGGCCTAAATAATTTGGATAAATGATTGATTTTAGAATTTCTTTTNAAAAGATTTTTGGATGTAGGTGAAAGTTTAATGTAAATGTATGCCTTTGTACTTTTTTTAAAAAAGCTTCATACTTGTGCTGTCTGCATTGGCATCAAGTGACTTATTCTGCTGCTGTTGAGTCACTTCAGTGTAGGAAACCTATTGATTTGTATCAAATTGGACCAGCAGGAAACTACAAGTATTATTCAAGACCTTCCTCTTCTGATGGAATGGTGGTTTTAAACCCAAGTTGGAACAAACTTCTGCAGAAAGGGGCTAGAATGTACATAGCAAAAAGGAACTGTGGCTGCTGGTAGGAAGGAGCATCACTGCTTGGGTGGTTTAGGAGAGATGAGCAGAGTTCTGCTCAGTAGTATGCTGTCCTAGGAACCTCTGAGCCAGCTTCTTGTGGGGGTTTGGACAGCAGTGTGTGTCTGGGGAGGGCCTTTAACTCTGAGTGCATTTTGCAGAGGTATTTTTCACCTCTGCTTTTGCCCTGCTCCCTTTCCCACGTGCATACATGCAATCTCTAGAGTGGTTTAAGCACAGCTTAGCTGCTCCCTGCAAGTGATAATAAAATGTACAAAGGCAATGCCCATAAGGCACATTGTTTGGGCTCTTTTATGATGTATTATAGATTCTATGAAACATTTTACTTTCAGGAATTGATACATGCTTTAAAACCAGTCTTCTGATAAAGGACCATGCATTGAATAAACTTGTCACTGCATTCATTTTAATTATTTTTCACACACTGTGTGAAATACTTCAGTTCGTTGGGTTAAAAGCCCCTGAAATTAGGGAAATTTGCTTTGCTATAACTAGATTTGAAAAACACATGGAGGTATCAGACAGTGCTAACAATGCATGACCTGGATTATCCTAAGTAAAATGGCATTTTTAGCTATTTAGGCGTTCAGTTCTCGAATTCCTGTATTATATAGGTGCAGTAACTTGAATAACAAGATAGTTTGCCTGCAAAGGTATATTTCTTGTTTCCACTGGTAAGAAGTTTCCCAAATTTTATTCATTGAGTACTTAATACATTTTTTATCTGATTTCAGAATTTTGCTCTTTACAGTCTACCCTACCGTAATCAAGGTGCACACAGCATAGGACCTTGTGCTGTTATTAGTCATGCATTGTGATGTATAGTACCATTCACCCAGTTTTTTTATGGTTATGTCACTGTTTTCTAATGTTATTTCACAGTTAAGATGCACCAGTCATTTGCATTAGGTCCTATTCTATGTATTTTGCATTCCCTTTTCAATTATAAATACATGTTTGTGCCTGTTTCTTTCTTGCAGTTAATTTGTAGAATCATCTTCTATAAAAATTCAAAGCATGTTGCTGATGATGGTTAGTTTCCAAGCTCGTTGGTAGGGTGGTTGTGCTTGACAAGGGAGTGAAATGTGGAAGTGCTGACAAGTGGCTGATGGCTGATTCTTGGCCCCAAGCACAGGATTGCGATATGAAAGATTATTATTATTATTATCTGTCACACAGCAAGAGCCGTTATTTCCTAACTTCGGCGCCGACTTTATTTAGAAACAGAAGTGGAGGCTGGGCAGAGTTCCTCGTGGTGAGAAGCAGCTCCCTGCAGATGCCCAAATTAGCAGGGAATGATTGTTGGAGTCAGCAGGGGTGTTATGCTACTGGCATGGTCCTCTGTCTGGGCTGCCTTGCTCTGGTGAAGGCCCTCATGACTTCAGCTCTTCCTGCAGCATCTTCTGAGCCTGTGTATTTGTGAATCTGCCGCTCTGTTCCACAGACTTCAGAGAGCACTGGCACCACTGTGACAGCCCAGGATATATCTGCTTTCCCCCCAAAAATACTTGGTTGTTTCAGATTCTGTTCCTAATATTATTTTGTCCAGGGACCAGATTTTACCAGCTCTCTACCCAGGGACTGCTCAGCCTAGCACTGAAAATATGCTACTATGGCAATTCACAGATTAATACCACACTATTTTGACTTTCTGTGAATTCTATTCACTGTTACTTAAAACACAATTTGTTAATATCTTTTTCCATTATAGTATGATAATATTTTTTATTAATGATGTGTCCAAGCCTGATGCCATTGTTAAGACCTCTTTAAGGATTTCAGGCATTTACTTTGTATTTCCAAGCTGGTTGTCCTGTCCTGCACTAACATGTTTCATTACTATACATTTAGTACCAGATGTACTTTGTGCTGGCTTCTGTTAGACTCCTGTTAGATTCCAGATGTCCCTGATCTGTGTAGTCTGGTAGCTAGCTCTGCAAAAGCTGCAAGATGCAGTGTCAGCCATTTTTGCTTAATTTTGCAACTGCAGTCATAAGACTTGATATTTTTTAGACCTAGGAATTCTCTGTTAGACTACTGACTCAGCATGGCGTTATCCTAAATTATAAGGGTCACAGTCACTTCTGGGAATTCATAAGAGGTCAGGAAGTCACCAGGAAATTATTTTAATAAAAAAGGTCCAATGACCTTAGGAAAACCAAAAGATTCAGTCACATGCGTGGCAGTTACGGAGCAAATAGAGTAGTGGAAAACAAAAGTAACAAATGTAAACGTTAGCCTGAGGCTGTAGTTTCATGAAGATGTTAAGCTCGCATTGTCACCAAAAAAAGAGCCATTTTTCCTTTTTTTATTCTTCTTATGTTCTGGTACAAATATTTGGCTACATTGTGGGCCAGATGAGGAGAATGATCAAGGTTAGCATTAAACTAGCAAGAGAAAATCTTGTTTTTAATAGCAGGTCTGTTCCTTGCTTACCTCCTCATACTGCTTCACAAGCACTTGATCTGACAGGGTGGCAAGGAGTGTTGCAGGACCTGCAGGAGCAGAAGGATCAGTAGTACTGCCTTTTATTTGGTAGCAGGTGAAAATAGTTCCAAAAATTCTATGAGAGAGTGATGGTTTGTCAAACTTTTTGAAAGCTGCTTCACAGTCATTCAACTGTTAAATCAACCACTAAAGAAAATTGCTCTCTTATTAGTTTCTATTGTGAATAGAAATATTCACAAATATTGTTGCTCTTCACTTTTCTCTTGTGTTGGGAAGGTACAAGCATTGGTCATTGTCCAGAAAAACCATCACTGCAGTTGCATACAGAATTCTTTTTGTGCAGATGCCTTCTCGCCTGCCAATTCTATGTCTTTTAATCACAGAACTGTTTTGGAGGTGGATTTTGTTGCTGACACAGCCGACTTGAGCCAGAGGCCTGTTTATTCACAGCTTTAAAGTTTGAGGAAGTAGCTTCTCATTCATGTAGCAGGAGTAATGGAAAAGACAAGAGGAACTTAACAGCTATTTTTAGGAAAAGATAGTGTTTATCCCAGCAAAACTAAAAATGCTGTTGAGACATTACACACTTGAAACCTAGACAGTTGTGGTTTTGTCCTTCCATAATTATTTTAATGTGAAGGAATTTCTCTTAATGTGTACTCTACAGCCCTGTCAGCTTCAGTAGTCCTAACACATACATTTTTATATCTATGGAAATTGGTATTTTCCTATGTGGTATATGAAAAAATCACTAAAAAGCTGGAAATCAGTAATGCCAGGAAAATAGTAAACCTGATAACCTTTGTGCTTTCAAATGCACAAAGAACATTTTGTGCACTTTCACAAATAAAAGTAATGTTATTGATCAAATGTGTCAGCGTAAGAGCTGACAATAGTTTTGTAGCAGACTTTGTGATTCAGAAGGAGAAAGTAGTGAAGGGGGTACAGATGCCATTAAAAAGGCTGCTAAGTTGGTAAGGTGTGAAACCAGCCTGTCTGCCTTGCCTGGTGTCTGGAAAGTGTGGAAATCTCCTGTCTAAGGAAAACAGAACAAAAAATGAAAAGGACAGTAAACTGGAAGGAATTGCTCCGTTCAACATGGAGAGCTCCAGCACTTTGGTCAACATGATGCTAAGGAATCTTAGGCAGAGTTCTGGTGTGAGTTTTGGGTGGTAGCCAAGTGCTTTGACCTGGGGAGAGAAGTAATTTGTGTAATGCTGCTGAGGAGGGAGAAAGGACAAAGATTAAGGAAAGTTTTGGTGGCAGGGTCAGAAGGGGATCCTGTGTGCAGTTGCATCCTTGGATAGAATTAACAGAGCTGTGCAGCCAGATTCCAGGAGTTCATTAATTTGGCAGGAAGTTTCATCCTTGCACAGATCAGAACTGACATGAAGTCATTCCTACTCACAGCTTGTTGGCAGAAGTGGAAATGGTTGTGGCCCTAGAGGCAGAGCCAAAGGGTATTGAGGTGAAGAGTCATGCAAGTATGACATGCCCAGATGTATCATGGAGTGGGCAAATCTGGGTTAGCTACTGGATGAGAGACTTGCAGCAAGCAAAGCAGCAGAGGTTTTTGACAAGAAGTTCTGTACAGCTCAGGAGTTGGCATTTGGGACAGTGTATTAAGACAGGGTTACTTCTGTACAGAACCCTTTCAGTGTCTAAATTAAAATCCATGAAAATTAGTAAAAAGCTGAAAATACAGGGTAAGTAAACATCACTAGAAAGGTGGTTGGCAATAGATCCCTTGAATAGGAGACAGAATGATTAGTTTGTTAATTACTTGCAATTTTGAGAATTATGGAAATTAAAAGGCAGACAATGTTTTATTATAAAGACTGCAAACCCAACCAGCACGTGTTCTGTAGTCAGGTTGTAGGTAGTTCTGTGCCAAAAACTGGGTAAACTACTGTGAACTGACCATTTCAAGAAGCAGGCAGAGTGGTTAAAATCCAGCACATGAGTTTGTTTGAACTATGCCTTTGCTGTGTTTTGGGGCTTCCCCACCATTTGTGTTGTGAAATTCAATGCTTGATGCAAGAGAGACACACTGCTCGAGTGGTTATTTGAAGTTAATGTTTAGAAACTTAATGCAAGCTACATTATCTGTGGGACCAAAAAAAATTATTGTGGAACTGGACCACTTTCTGGCAGTCTGCAGTGTAAAGGAGACAGATCTTTAGCAGCTCTTTCATTATGTATGTTATTAAAGGTTTTATTAGATTTTCAGCTCTTCAGTGTAAACACTGGACCTAACACTGAGAAACTACGATAAGCAGACAACTGATTAATACACAATATAGAAAACTATGAGGATTTTATTTTCTTCCTTACTCTTCTTGTTTTTCAAATCCAAAAATGTAGTGTGGAGACAGAACTGCCTTTGAAATAAAAATTTAACTATGTTCTTGAAGAAGAAAAGACAAATTTGTCATAAAGAGACTCTTCATAAATGCTGTATATCTTCATGAAATAGAAATTGTTAAGGTCCTGTAGGAAATCTATTATAAACCTCATTTCACTATATGAAGGCTCTGATGTCATTTTCTGAATACACAAATAGTGGTTTGCATATGAGGGAAGAGTCCTTGAAATCATAACAGCAAAGACACTGTTGTCCCATGACATTCTGGAGGCCTTTGCTACTAGGAATTTTATTCTAATATCCTAATGGAACAAATACTTATTTAAGAGCATCTGTTTATTTGCCCTATTACCCTTGATTTTTTTGAACCCCCTGCATGACACCAGCTACAGTTGGCAAAAGAGCAGAGGAACATAATTATTCCATAATTATAGGAACACGATAGTTCTTTTAAATTGAAAGCAGAGTAGGGGAATTAATGCTTCTAACTGAATGAAAACCTCTGTTCTGAGAGGCAGCAGGCAGTGGCCAAGCCACACAGGTGTGCTGACCAGTCAATCAGTACCTGTGCTGCTCTGGAGCAGTCCCAGCACCTGCTATCACTTTCCCAGCTGTGCAGGTGTAGGATAAAAGTGGAAGCTGGGGCAAGATGTGGTGGGAGCAGGTTGAGGTGATTAGAATGCATTGGGTGCAAATCCATGGTTTTCCAAGCTTCATTAATTCTGTTGCTCATAAAAGAATTATTGGATGCCTTTGGATGTCATGTTCTTTGTACAATGATGAAATAATTTAATAACATGGAGGTGTACATAGAAGCTTCACATATTTCTAGGCAGACGAAACAATTCTTTTTTTCACTCACCTTATATCACCTTTGTCAAAATAAAATGAAGAGCAAAAATGAGGAAGCTTATCTTCCTGATTTCTCTCTGAGGATAAAAATAAATATTCTTTCTGGAGTATTTTTATTACAATGATGAAGGTTTCATTTCACCTTGTATTTCAGCTACCTTAGTGGAAGTCTTACCAGTTAAGAAGAAAGAGATGAATGGAAAGTGCTAAAGAAAGGCTGTCTGCAGCTCCCCAGTGAAATGCCAATCCTCATAGTTACAGTTCTAGTATTTGCTTTCTTATCCCAAGTGGCATTTGCTGCAGATACGATTGTAAGGGAGTTTGGCTCAGCCTGGCAGGCTGAAGGATGGGTTACACTAACGTGTGGTTTGTAAACAAGGAAAGGAATCAAATAGATGAAATTGGATTTCTGTGGGTTTGCTGACAGCTCACACCTGGTTGCAGTAATAAACTCTGCTCTTGGTATCTTTACCTGTCAAAAGATGACTTGGAGGAAGGAGAATGCCTTTGAGAAGCTTGGGAAGCTTGGTTGGATTTCAGCAATCAAGCTGTAGATGAGGAAGGTTAATGACAGAGAAGTAATATAGAGTCATGGGGCATAAGGATTTTAAAGAATAGCCTTAAAATAGGGTGACAGCATAGCTCAGGTTGGAAGACACCTCTGGAAAAGGTCTGGATCAGCCCTCTGCTCCAGCAGGGACAGCTAGAGCCAGCTGCCCAGGATCCTCTTCAGTTGGGCTTTGAGTATCTCCAAGGACAGAGACTCCACAAACTCTCTGGGCAACCGGTGCCAGTGTTTGATCATTCACACAATAAGAAAACCTAAACAAAAACAACAACAACAAAAATTAAGAAAAATGTTAGCTATATTTCATTAACCAGAGATTCTGGTCCAGTCCTAGTCCATCAAAATCACTACTTTCCTATTTTTCTGGCTGCTGACCAAATAGAAAGATACTGTACAGGCAGGAGCTTGTAGTCTTGAATGCTCAGGGCACAAGTTGTTATTGCAGATTGAATCCACACTATGTCCCAGGCTAGTATCTTGAAATGAAAACTTACTAATCTATATTTACTAAAATTGTCATTGTGCCTGGAAAAAAAAAAAGGACAGGATAAGAGGATATCAGGAAAGACTGAGGGGAATCTGTTGTTGATCACAGCACAGGTGAAAAGATTACCAGCAGTAAATGTTGCCCATAGAATCCATTAGCCCATGCCAGAAGACTCAGAGGTCCAAGCCATGTTGCTATATTGCAGTGTTGGGCACTGCTGCAGTGTCTTCCTCTCTTGCCAGTGCTCTCCTATCAGAGGAGCATCTCAAGCACAGATGGCTCAGGTAACTGTCCTGGGCTGGCCTCAGAAATACATTGCATCCTTTAACTGCTAACTTCAAACACAGAAGCTTTTAGAGCTTTATGAGTATTTCTTTTAACACCATGCAGCTCCATGCTGGGCAGCACTGAAACAATTTAATTTTCAGTTGCCTGTCTTGAAAGGTTTACTTGGGTGATTGTGCTATCAGTCCTTTATTTCTCACTTCATAGCACAGTAGTCATTTAAAACAGAGGATACATATATGTAGACAATAAAGTGATGAGAAATCTGAATATGTGCATATATATCTGAATATAATTCTTAGGGTAACTAAGAGGTAAATCCAGCCCTGGAAATAAGGGCAGGTGGCATGAGTAGAATAAAAAAAGCTAACACAGGAAAATTAGAAGATAACAGTAATACCTTTTATAAAGAAACTGTTCCTGTATAATTTGAAATCAGCAGAGAATCAGTCAGAGGAGAGAAGGCAGATGATAAATGATTCATTTGCTTGCCTCCTCCTTGAGATTCCTTTCTTTGCCAGCTTGAGTTAACAGATGTCTTAAAGATTATGAATTCACAGGAAGATAACGCAAGACAATGGACAGCCAAGACAGTATTCTGATAGTCTAAATATTTTGTTCTTCATATTTTGTCAGCTATTGAATCTCAAGATCTAGAAAAGCTCTTGTATTAAGGAAGGACTTTGCTCACAAACACTTTGGTTCAATGAGGCTTTCAATGAGAAATGGTTCTTCTGTATTTGAACTGTAATCTCTTTTGTTCATTGTAACCCAGCCTTTGGTTACAGGCAAGTCAGCAGGGCCTGGGGAAAAGTGAAGACTGATTTTGTGTTGCGATATACATCAAATAAAGTCTTCTTGCAGAACTTTGTGATCTTTGGTGAGAATTAATTTCAAAGAACACTTATCTTTAATGGTATGAAATCTTTCAAGGTTAGCTCAGTGGAGTCTGTTTTCAGCTTCAGTAGACCATTTCTCTGCAGTCACTATCCACTAGGTGGGATTCTTGCATTAATCCCTTTCAGGATCGGGAAGTTCCACCCCCCAGGTTTGTGTTGAAGATGCCAAAGAATACTTTAAGAATACTGAGTCTTGTTACAACGAATGTTTTGCAACCCTAAACAAACACGGCAATGTATTCTTTGTGGGTTTCTACATTGAAAACACGTTGCATTTAAAGTACCAGAAACAGAATAAGATGGGAAGTAATTATTCTGACTCAAAAGTCTTTCATTAGTAAATTTGCAGATGACACCAAGCTGGGAGAGTGTGTCAATCTGTTGGAAGGTAGGATGGCTCTGCAGAGAGACCTGGAATGGTTGGATAGATGGGCAGAGTCTAACAAGATGGAGTTCAATAAATCCAAGTGCCGAGTCCTGCGTTTTGGCACAATAACCCCTGCAGTGTTATAGGCTGGGGACGGTGTGGCCGGACAGTGCCCAGGCAAAAAGGGACCTGGGGGTGCTGGTCTGCAGCCAGCTGGACATGAGCCACAAGAGTGCCCTGGGGGCCAAGAAGGCCACGGCATCCTGGCCTGTGTCAGGAACAGTGTGGCCAGCAGGAGCAGGGAGGTCATTCTCCCTCTGTACTCAGCACTGGTGAGGGCACACCTCGAGTGCTGTGTCCAGTTCTGGCCCCACAGTTTGGGAAGGACGTTGAGAGGCTTGAGGGCATCCAAAGGAGGGCAACGAGGCTGGTGAGGGGCTGGGAACACAAACCCTGTGAGGAATGACTGAGGGAGCTGGGGGTGTTCAGCCTGGAGAAAAGGAGACTCAGAGGTGACCTTATCACTCTCTACAGCTTCCTGAAAGGAGGTTGCAGTCAGGTGGGGTTGGTCTCTTTCTCCAGGCAGCAACTGATAGAACAAGAGGTCACAGTCTCAAGCTGCACCAAGGGAAATATAGGTTGGATATTAGGAAAAAGGTTTTCATGCAAAGGGTGATAAAGTACTGGAATGGTCTGCCCAGGGAGGTGGTGAAGTCACCATCCCTGGATGTGTTTAAAAAAAGACTGGATGTGGCACTCGGTGCCATGGTTTAGTTGAGGTGTTTAGGGCATGGGTTGGACTCTGATCTTGAAGGTCTCTTACAACCTTGTGATTCTGTGGAAAAAAAAAAAAAAGGTATTATTGAAAGACTCCCTTTTTAAGAGAAAGGCTAGATACATTTGTGAATATTTTATCATTTAGGTGTATCTCTGTGCTAACTGAAGTGAAAACTCAAGGACTGAGGTCTCTGAAGTGGCTGCCAGTACTGTGCACTCTGAAAGTACCAAGGGGCCATGTTTGCAGAGCCACTCTGTGCTTGTCTGCAAGCAGATGTGTCGCCATGGAGCCCTAAGATCTGTACTGCAGTGTTGGTCTGCAGTTAGACGGACTCTCTGTCGTCCTCTGTTTCCACACACAAATTTGGCTTTGTTCTCTAAGCTATGTGGAGTTCAGAGGTCTTTTACATGCATACATATCCACTGCAAATTGATTTACAAGAGCATGTTTACACTCAGAGTGGAGGCCAAATGGTCATCAGATTTGCTGTAATTCCAGCTCTGGGTTAAACTTCATCTGTTGGAAAAGGATATAAAACAGTCCTGTGTTTGCTTTAGCCTGTTGCTACAGAGTCATCATCCTACCTTAGTGCATTCATTTTTAAGTATAAATACTTTCTTTGTCTTCACAAAAAGTTGTTTAAATTGCAGTTTTAGTGCAGGCTTCATCTCTCTTACTGGGTTGTAAGATACCAAACAACTGTGAACACCACAGAATGACAAAACTAGGTAAGTGGTCTAAGAGCACTTTTTACTCCAAGAAAAAAAGAAAAAAAAAATTAAGTAATAAGTTACCCAAAGGGCTATTTCTGTAAATAAAAAAGTATGAATCATCTCAGATACAACTACATTATCAGACATTTTGCTTGCTTCACCATCTGTCTTGCAAGGCAAAAGATATTGAATTACACAAAGCCTTAAAAATATTTATATCAATCTTTCCTTGCAACATAAAGACATCAAGTATCTTTTGTGAGGTGCTTGATTTGAAATTTTTGTCTGAGATCTGGAGTCATAGATTTGCTTTTGTTATTTTTTCCTCTCAAGTGTTTCTAGATGCTTAAATAAAGTTTTCTATATTACTGGATTTTGTTACTCGCTGGATTTCAATAATGTGAGTAGCACACACTTTATGAGAACAGCCAGTATTCATATTAATTCCCAGGTGTTGGCTTTTGTGGAGCTATTTAGACTGATATTAGCAGATGACTTTATGTTCACAAATTACTGTATCAGGATAAGGTGTAGCTCATAGTAGCTCTGTAAGCAAGCATGCTGCTGCTATTCACAACATAGAAAATAATTCTAGCCCTGAGGACAAATATGAGCATTAGCCTGGAAGTGGAAGTTGGCTGTGGCTGCAGCTGTGCTGTGAGAATGCAGCTGAATGCAAGGCATGGCTGGGAGGTGGCTGGGAAAAGTCAGTTAGAATTCCTTGATCATTCAAGGGCTGCCAATGGAAGCTGCATACTTCACCTGTTCCCCTTCTCCAAACAGCACCACAGATTAATCAGAAAAAGCTGATTGATCTTTTTAAAGTAAGATTCTAGTGGATATTTGTACCTGCAGTAGTGATGAACAGCACATGATAAAAGGGCTGTAAAAAGTGTTGATCCCAAAGCTCTGTGGGAGTCATTGGCTGCTGTCTTACCTGTTAGCATGTCGTGTTGCAATTGCTTTCCTGGTCAGGGAAAAGCAATTCCCTTTCCTGATTCCCTTTATGTCAAGAAGCTTTCTTGAGTAAGGCTGTTTCTAGTATTGTAGCTCCAACATCTGAAGAGGGGTGTGTATTTGGGCCTCTAGACAAGAATGAACACCATATTGAGACATGACAGTGCTTCCAGTGACTAATGGAGCAATTAAAAAGTTTGACTATTGCTTTTTGTGTAATAAATATGAAAGTCTTTAAAGTCGTGAATGATCAGTGGGCTGAGACCTCAGCAAGGTTTTTAGAAAAGCCTATGTGTGCATAGTGCTTAAATGAAAAGCATTTTTAAATGTTCTTTCAAACTGATGGAATAGAATTCCATAATGGGCAGATTATGCATATCTCTGCCTGAATACACAGCTGGAAAATAAGGTTAAACCTGTGGCTGTTGTTATCCTACAGTCTTAATCTGTATACTGAATAATGTCAATACAGAGCAGGAAAGATGTTAGTGGAAAAGGGTGTGGTAGTTGTAAATCTTGTGGGTAATAAAGCACTAGGAGTATATTACAAAAACTCGTGTGCATTTATTTTTTGTACCTCAGTAGTGGTTGCTTTTAGTTATGGAGAAGAAGTTACAGGAGAATGTTTTCTTGTGCTGACATTTTTAAGCAGTGATTGAGACATGTATTGCTCAAACTCACTCCCATCATTTTCTGCCCTCATAAATAGACTGTATCTCTATCATCCCAGAGTTCTTGTTATTCTAAACTGGTATATTTCATTATTGTAAAGACAAAAGTGCATCTTTGCAGGATTTAAGGGGCTTTTTTATTCAGGCAGGAAAACAGAATAGTTAAGGAAGCAATGAGAAAAGAACCGGGCAAGTAGGGTGTTGTATAATTGTGAAAAAGTGTTTGAGTTGAGCACCTTGGGCCTGTTATTGGGCCACTTTGGACCAGTATCTTTTCTTGAGGTTGTAAGATGCTCCATGGTTTTGGTTCTCAATTTATGCTGAATTCATGTTGTTGGTTTAGCATTAATTATTGCAGTCAAGGAAATCTTACACTCAGGGTTATAAACCTCTGAATGTGCTTAGGAGCAGAGGATTTTGAGGTATAAAGTCTGCTTTCCATGAGAACTAAAGCTACAAGGCAGTGATGATGAAATTGAATGTTATACCTTTTGGCATTTTGGATTAAACACCCTCTTGATAAATTACAGCTTTTTGAATGTGTTAAAATATTTTGAAAAAAGTAAAAGTATGAAGACCAAAAGAACATGATTTGTTTGTGGCATCTTTTGAAAATGACTCTATATTAAAAAATTAAATTGCTGGCAGCCTTCTTACCATGAGCCATCACTCTTAATAGTTCATTATTTTAGTAAAAATGAATGCTTATAAATGCCACAGAGGCTTGTTTAACTGATGAGAGCAAGTAAAAATATACTGGAAAATTTCTGTGGCATTCAGAGTTTCTCATGACCAAAAATCTGAAAATGCTGCAGAGCTGGCTAGATGCAGGTATTGCAAAACTCTGCTTCCTCTTTTTCTCCAACCTTGCCTGAGGTGGCTTTTCTCCCCCTACACTGTATATGTAGGCTGACTTGCCAAAATAGCCTTTTGTTTCTTTTTTTCCATTTGTTGCTCAGTTTTAGAGAATAATGATACACATCTGATCTGCTTGATACAGAAATATTTCTCCTCCACTTGTGGAGGGAACTATCCTGTGTGGATCCTGTGCCAATGTTAATTTTTGAAGTTGCAGGACAAAGAATGTTAATTTTCACTTTTATCGAGGTGCCTTTCAGGAAACCTACCTTCTGCTCAGCCATCACAGAGCTAAGGGTGCCTGGGGTGGTAGAGGGCCAGCAGCAGCAAGAATAATTGATTTATTTCCATTATCATATTTGCTTATTGCTGCTCTGGACATGTATTCCTGCATTCTTGTGTAGCCCTCAAATACTAAAGTACAGCATAACATGCCCTTTAAGACAGCAGGCTATTTTGGATTATAGCATTTTCACGATGGTAGCTGAGAAATAATAACAAATCTGAACAGGAGGAGTGCAATTGAGGGCTCCTCCTGGGGCCTTTCCCTCTCAGCAGAGCTGAAGGACAGGTAGTTGTATAACCCTGCACGCTGAGCTGCAGCGTGTCAGCAGCCCAGTGAGGAGTCCTGCCAAAGCTCTGCTCTCCACAAGGTTTTGAAATGTCATGGCTTAATTGCCACGGGAGACACATGCCTGAGTGCTCCTGCCCAAGTGACAGTGACTGCTCAGAGTCTCAGTGTCCCTAATGCAGAACGAGACCCCTAGCCCCAGACTGGCCGAGTCATTTTCCCAGTTTACCAGGGCATCTCTTAGCTTCCTAGTGTTAGCTTTCTAGAATTTAGGATTTGTCTGGGCTTGTGTTTCAAGGCAAATTTAATGTGGTTTCCTAGGCTTTAGGAGCACTGCTGAACTGGGAAGTGAAGTGTCTGCTGTTTGTGGATGTGTTACTAATTTTTGTTTAATTTTGTTGCCTTTAATGGCAAAATGAACAGATTGTACAGATATTCTAGAGGAAAATAAAATTCTAGATTAAAAAGCTGACTGTTGTCCTAGATGCCAAATATGAAAAAGAGTTTTGTTTTTTGTTAAGTTGTTGATTTATTGCATGTGCTCATTTTGTAATAGCTCTCATGACTGCAGCAAGCAGAAAAGTCATTGCTGTATTTCTTGCGTCTTTTCAGCATTTCTTGATGCATTTGTTTAATGTGTGCTGTTACCTGTTGGAATGAAAATAAAATGTTGACAATGGTGGGTTTTTTCCCCTGCTAAGAGAGGCTTATTTGAAATTGATCTAACAGAGGTCAGAGTAAGGCCTGCGATGTAATGCCATTACAGAGAGATTGAAAATCTGTTGAAAAGCATGGATACTCTGGTATCTTAAAATGAATTGTTAGCAGTCTTTAAGAAAAAAAAATCATACGTTTTAGCTGTGTTTGTGAATTTTACTCTTTAGTTGAGTTGGCCAGAAGTCCGCTTCAAGACAGCAAGCTAGTAGTATAAAGCGAATACTTTTGGAGATTACTGTGTAGGAATCCATGTGGTTTAAGTGCCTTTTGTTATAGTTAGGAGAACAAACAAAAAGTGAATATGCACAGTGGTTTTGCAATTTAGAGCAATTTTATTTCATTTACTGTATATCTGAAGTGCTGATGTCTGCAGGCAGTTTATGGTATGTGAATTATGTGGTGGAATATACGAGAAGTGGCAAAGATGCAACAGTAACTCATGTTTGGTTTTGGTTTATTCAAATGTTTTCTCTAGAGATCAATACAAAAAAGCAGCAAAGACCCAAGTAGTTGGCCACTATCTCAAAATTTAGCTAAGAGGATAAAATTTTTAGATTGTCCCATGATAACATGACGTATATGCAACGAGTATGGAAAGAGAAAGGACCTGTTTGGGCCATGTGCAAATCTTGTGTTTCTGTTCTTGCATTTTTAAACTTGGTCTGTCATCCAATAAAGAATATTTCAGGTTTGTATATTCCTTCTTGTTCTTTAGAAAAGCTAATTTATTGCTACAGATATCTATTGTCTGCAATATTTCTTAAAGCTATTTACATGATGAAGTTTAAGAGGTACAGGCACTAGAATTAGTATATTTGATAAACAATCACATTTTCAGTTCTGCATGTGGTTGAGTTTACTATGTAGTTTGATACTGTATTTTACACTTCCTTTCTTAAAGATAGATTACAAAGTATGTAGCCTGTATTCAAAGTCCTAGGGTTCTTGTTAGTTTGGAGTTGCTTTGTCTAATTTGCTGGTGATGATTTAACTGCATTCTTGATTAAGTTTCTATTCCATTTATGTGCATTTTAAAACTTTCAGATTAACAAAGAAAAAATGTTGGCAGTGTATGGTTAAACTCTAGAAGTCTCTTTTGAGTTTATTTACAGTTATTTATCTAATGTTTCCCTCTGCTTTGGGTTAGGCTTAAGTGGTGATCTCAGCCTCACTAGTATTGTGGTTCTGTCTGCCACACGCACAAGCCTGGCTCCAGCTGTGGCTTATGGAATTAACTTCTTAGTTAATTTACGATTTTCTCCTAAAAGCTTTTGACCACTAGTACTACGTTTTTGCTGTAAATTGCTTCAGTTAATTACTGCTGTTATGCAAAATAATTATACCCATTAAAAAGCCTGATTACTGCTGCATGTTTTTAACAAAAGAATAAATTAACTGAACAATGAGGCTTGCTGTTATTCTGACAGTGCATATGTGTTAAAATGAGATGGTGTTAAAAAAAGGTGTCTTCCAGCCTTTCAGGTTCCTCCCAGACAAATCTTGGCCATAAAATCCAGAGCAGCAGCCAGATGGCTGAAACTTGGAAGTGTTGCTGTGGAGTCTAGCAAGAGAAAACACTCCTGGGTAACAGTAGAACATTAACACACTCGGAGTAATACATTACTAGCAGTGATGCCATACTGCATTGTGGTTTAATTGTGCTTAATGGAGTCCTGCAGTCTCTGTGATTCAGCTGCACATGTCAAAGCAGGGCAATTCCCAGTTCATCTGCCTGCAGAAAAACACAGCAGCTTTACATAACCTGTTTAAGAGAGTACTGGAAGCACCTCAGATATTCTGCCTCCCCTCACCTCCTCCAGTTTATCTTTCCCTTCTCTGGCATATCAATGTCACAAATTCAAACGAGACCAAAAACCTGTGATAGATGAGTAATACGATGATTGACTCTCACTATTAACAGACAAATATCATGTATACAAGTGAAGAAAAGTGTTATAGATTTCTAGTTAGTGTTATAAATGAATACTCCAATTTAATAATTAAGGAAATTTATTATATAATCAAAGTATAAATTTAGAAAAAGCCACAAGTAATTCAACTCTGAGCCAGGCAATCAGAGTAGGGGAGTCCCTGTGGGTCTCCAAATATAATTTCTAAGGGGTTCTTTTTATACAGTCTTTTGGGCTCTGGAAGGGGTCCTTCTTTAGCATATTGTCATAGTTTTTTCTTTCTTGCTGCCGCGTTTCTTGGAACTGGTGAATAATTTGCTGAAATCTTGTCAGGTGAAAATCTTCTGGGATAAACTTCTGGCGTTGAATATTATCTTATTGATGATGCCTATCAAATGCTTCCTGCTGAGGTCTTTGTCAGACAAGAAAATCTCTTGAAATATACATCTCTGGAGACAGTGTCCTCCTGGGTTTGAATTTCCATTTTTATCACCCCGCCTATCACTGCTTGTTGCCTGACACTGGCTGTAGTACACAAAATGCTGTGGTTTTTAATTTCTTTTAGCACGAATTATTTTATAACATATATTACATTAGGTTTTACCACCTCACGTGGTTATCAAGAGGCAGCTGGAGGTGGGACATCTGGGAGGGTTGGCTTGTCACTGTGGTGGCATCTGACCTCCAGTCAGGATTTGAGGAAGAGATCTCCACCACTGGACAGCGAGGAAGGGGTTGATGGACAGAACTTTGGGAGGGGTTAAAGAGTTAAAAGGCAAAACCTCCATTGTGTGACCGAGCACATGCTGGGGAAAATCCTTTGCTCCCAGTGCCATAACTTTTTCTCTATTCAGTCTTCTGTTGTATTTTTTTATAAGGTTTAATAAACCTTTCTATACTATTAAAAGTGAGTAACCATTTATCACAAAACCCAAGCCAAACAACCCCCTACCACAAACACATCTTCACCCCCAGTATGTATTTCCCCACCCAATATTCCCTCCCATCTTAGTTCTGTTTTCTGCTAGACCTCAGCAGGTGTTTTTTGTCATCCATCCAAAGCCATTCACCTTTTAACAGCATGTGGATGATGAGAGAGTTGGAATTGACATGTCAAACCACAGGTCCGAATTACGCTGCCAAAGCCCTCCAGGAAAAGACAGAAATTGGAACTTGACCATTCTGGTGCCTTCTAAAATCGGAATGTTATGTTTGCTCCTGGGTGGGTATAAGAGGATGGAGTCCTTGTGCTGTGGAAGATAGTGACAGAGTCCACATTAGAATTTAGTATGACTAAGAATTTATCTGAAGTCTTATAGCACTGTCTTCAATACACTTTAAGCAATTTTAAAAGTTAACATTTTTAATACTGTTCACTCTTAATTAGGTAGTTTTCTCAAAAGCATCTAACTTCTGGAAGGAAGTTTGCAGTCCTACCTTTTTTCTTAACATGTCCATTTTGATACACACAGTTGTCATGGATAACTCATATTTTGCTTCTGCTTATTGGTAGAAAGGAATTGGCTAAAATGAAGGGGAAAACTCATTTTAGAGTGTTCCCCTTTAAATTGTCTTAAACCAAGACAAAAATTCAGTTATTTAAAAAAACAAAGAGGTGATACAGCCAAGGCTGGCTGTGCAAAGCAGCTGTGCCATTAAAATCTATACACCTATACGTGTATAAGTCATTTTTAGTTATCCAATAGTTGCATTTTGTCTTTTTACACATTAAATTTAGAGCTACTTTCTAGCTGAATCATATCGAAGCCCAGCTTGTCTAGCCAGGAGACATTGAACTGAACCAGCTCCCCCCAGTTACAGATACAGCTTTAAAGATGGAAGAATCGAAAGTCAAACTGAGAGTGATGGGCAGATAATGCCATGTGCAGGAAAATCTGAAATAGAAGATAGGAAATATCTTCATCTTGTCATTTTTGTCCTAATAGAGTAACAGGATAGGCTACAAAGACATTGGCATTAGGGAAAATTAGACTCCACAGAAACCACTATATAACCCACTCTCACATGCACACATTTATATAAACATCTGTTTCATGACAGAGGTTTTAAATTTTAAAAAAAAAAAAAAAGTAGTTTGGATTTGAGAATTCCAGTTAACTTTGAAATAGTTTACTTCCTATCTATGTTGCTTCTGAATCTGCTGCTGCTGCTGTGCTTTTCAGCTAATCATGAGCTGTCAGTTTGTGGCCTTTTCTGGGTCTGATGGCAGCAGGTAAGTGCCAGTGTGATTTTTAGTGTAGCATTGCCTCAGCTCTTGATGCCCCTTAGAAAGGTAAGCATTGAATGCCAATGTGCTGTCATTGCCCCTTGTTTGTTGCTAATGCCAGAGGAGCATTTAAATGTAAGGAAATGATGCTCTCTCTTGCATGTTTACAGCTGCAGGAAACTCCTTTGTCAGATGCAAAAACACCCCTTTGTCAGAGGCAAAAACACCCTGCTGTTAGAGGCAAAAACACCTTTCTAGGGATCGGATCAAACACCAGTTAGATTACACCACAAATTAGATTTGTGCCCTCAAAGATTTATTTGTTTTCTTAGTTGTTTCAAACTTCTAAATATAAGTGAATTCATTTTTCCATCAGCACCTTCTCCTTAAAACCAAAGGTGTTCACTGCTGGGTCTGTTGTCTTGCATCAGATCAGAGAGAACAACTAGTTGGTACATAGAATCTGTGTCTCTTGCTGGCTAGCTACCCCTCACTTAGGTATTTCTTTAGAGAAAGATTTGGAAGGAGAGGGATGAGCAGTGAGACAACCATGAGACTAATGGAGATAAATGCAGACTTTCACTAGATTTTTTATACAGTAATAAAATAACTTTATGGATTGGGTGGGGGAAGGATTCATACAGCTGTGTTGTTAACATCCAGAATTGTGTTTATTTCTTATTCTCAAAAATATTCTCCGAAGAGTCACACAATATTTATTATTAAATGGCATGACATCTGCCATCTGTCACATCGGGAAACATCAGCATACCAGTTGCTACTTGATGTTAGAAATCAAACTGGGAATGCTATTTTTAGGGCAAATAGCCAGCCTCTCTTGCACAATGAAAGAAGCCCTCAATATAAAAGGTATTTATTACATTTAAGTTATTTGGAATAGCAGCTGTGTAAAGTTGTCAGTTTAGGACCACTTTAGTTTAGATGGTGAAGAATGAAAAGGCATTTTAGGTGGAAAAAAGAGCCAGTTTGAGTGAGTTTAGTTACACTGCATTAAGGTATTAATTTTAACCTTCAAAAAGCTGCCACTCATACAGGATTCCAGTGGCTGTGAAAAATATTATCAGAAAGCTAAAATCAGTGGATTCCTTTCTGCCTTCTTTCTTTAGTTTCAATTAATAGATTAGGAAAAAAAGTCTGTAACTTTTTTTATCACTATTCACTCTAGAGCAGGAATATCAAGAGATGTTGCAGAACAAAAAGTAGACTCACCATAAAATCTACTTCTGTAATTTAATTTCAGATTAAGATCATGCTTGGTATGTGTTTACACTTTCAACTTTGGTGTACATTGAACGTGTTTAACAGTTAAGAGAAACAGCATAAGAGAAAGTACATTTACTTGTGTAGAGTGCCTTTATATATTTGTGTGGATACATGTATATAAATTATATGAAATAACATGGTTTATGCAAAGCACACACTTTCTAGAGAAGAGAGAATAGTCAGGGAATTCTGTTTTGAATAAATTCTCTCTTCCTACCTTCTGCCCCTCCACCACATTCCAACAGAGTCATGATTCGTATCAGCAAGTTGTACTTCAGCTAAAAGGGGCTAAGCAGCCAACTTAGCAACTTCATTTAGAGAAGCTCTCTCATCTCATATGACTATAATTACATGTAAGCCAGCAGATCTGGCAAATTACATATACTACAAATACTATACCCTGGTACAGAGCATTTTCACTTATCTCTCCTAAAACTCTGAAGTGTGAAATGAGAGGTTTTACTCAAAGCTATGGATTTACAGCCTGGACATCCAAAAGAAGAGAAAGATTGCTGTTAACATAATTTCCAGTGTCTGATTGATTATCAAAATTAGCCTGTCTTAACCTTACTAATTCAATTGCAATGGTTTTCCTTCTATTTTCTTTAAGCTAACATTAGTGCACCTTACAAATGCGTGTGTACACACACACACACACACACACACACACACACACACACACACACACACACACAAACATCTGCATAGGTATATAAATGTGAGTTCCTGCCTGGTGCAGTAGGAGTATCTCTGTGACTGCCCCACCTGGTGCCTTGGCATAAGGGGTGTGAGGCTCTGCAAGTGGAACTGAACAATGGTGACAATGGTTCATCTGCCACAGAAATGTCACCAAGGTGATGTCAGCCTATGCCCTTTGTTCAAACTGCTACCACAAAAATAACAAAAAAAACCAGGTCACCGTTGTGGAAGACTGTCTTCTGAAGGGAACAGAAGGCCTGATATGCCAACAGGACCCACTTCTTTGGGAACTCTGCAGTCTCCCTGGGGCCAGGGTTGAAGGTGTGGACAGAAAGGTTCCTACCCCAGTACAGCCCTCAGATTATTGTCCATTATTTATTTCTCAGGTAGGCAGTGATAAAGTTGCAGCTAGCAGACTAAGGGCAATCAGGAGGTTGATTATTCAGGGCCTTGGGACAGCTGCTTAAGGGATCAGGAGCACAAGCAGAATTCTTCTATGTCCTTCCAGTCACAGGGAATGAGGATGCAAGAAGACACATGAGCCAGCAGATCAATACCTTGCTCTGAGCCTTTCCCTACAAGAAAGACTTTGAGGTGCTGGAGTGTATCCAGGTGAAGGGTCTGGAGCACAAGTCCAATGAGGAGCAGCTGAGGCACCTGGGATTGATTAGCCTGGAGAAAAGGAGTCTGAGGAGGGACTTCAACACTCTATAATCACCTGAAAGTGTTTGCAGTGACGTAGGAGTTGGGCTCTTCTCCCAGGTGACAAGTGACAGGATGAGAGAAAATGGCCTCAAGTTGTGCCAAGGGACATTTAGACCACATATTAAGAAAAAATTCTTCACAGAAAGTGTTGTCAAGCATTGGAGCAGGTTGCCCAGGGAAGTGATGTACTCACCATTTATTTAGAGGACATGCAGAAGACATGTATCTAGAAGACATGTGGATGTGGAGTTTAGGGATATGGTTGAGTGGTGAACTTGGGAGTGCTACATTACCAGTTGAACTAAACAGTCTTGAAGGTCTTTCCCAACCTAAGCAATTATATGATTCTGTGAAAAAAATATAAAGAATTATTAATGAGTTATTTGTACACCTGGGAAAGAGTTGTGGATGAAAAGATACAGCTGAGAGCTTATTTCCTTATAAGCTTTGTATCCCTTCCCCATCCCTCTGGTTTCTGGATTTGCCTATCTACCATGTGTAGCATTAGCCTAGAAGAGAAATTGTAGTGAGTACACCTAGAAAGATCCATTGGGTGAAGTTTGTCCATCCTGTCATTAGGAAGCACAATTAGTTAAATTTTGGCTCTTTTTCTAAGGTAAATCTAGGCAGATTGACTAAGTATCACAAACATTCAGATTCTGATAACAATGCTCAAAGAATAATTTTTCATCTTTAATAATTTCCCCTGGCTTGTCTTTGGCTTGGAATTTCATTTTCATTTTATGATCTCCCTATTTCCTTTCTCCTCAGGAGAGAGAAGCAGAAGAAGGAGATGTCAGGTGGCTTTCAGTTACATGCCTCAAAATGAAGATGAATTGGAATTAAAAGTTGGCGACATCATTGAAGTTGTGGGAGAGGTGAGCATATCTTTAATTGAATATACATACATGCATTTCTGACATGTCTTGTGCATGCTAAGCTCCTCAGTGCTTAATTTAAACCAGACATTTTTCTTCTCTGCTATACTGACCTGTCTGGTTTGGGTTACTGTTGAAGATTAGGGGATGTTGGTTTTTTTCTTATGGATTTTGTGACTTTTTTTTTTCCCTGTAGCATATCTGCTGGTTTTACATCAGTTGATGTTTCAGGGAAAGAGCTCCAAGTTTGTGTTACAGAGCTCTTGAGTTTACATCCCTGAAGACCCAAAGATTATAGCAGAAGAAACTTTTCACAGTTTTAGTAGGCCAGCCACAAGGAAAAATTACCTTTGCAAAGTTAAACACATTTAAAAAATCTACTTGAATCTCTGCTGGAGTTTACCTTTTGTCATCTTTGGCAGCAAATTTTAAGAATTTCATTTTGGTCTTAATCAGTTTTTTAAAAAAACCCCTAAAACCAAATAAAAACCACCAAGAAAATATTTAGAGACTCAGGCTGCGCTTATTTTGGTTAGAACTGGATGTGGAAAATCAATTATACAAACTGGGAACAAATTATGCAAGCTTGGACGAGAGACAGAGATTTTCTTTGCATGGGTGACTCTGGCTGCAGGATCAAGAAATGGTGTTTGTTCCCAATACCTTCAGTGTTCCATTAGTGATTTTACAAATATCTTCTTGATAGCATGAGGACTCATGTCAAAATGATAACATGCATCCTTTAAGTAGAGTGCATTTAAACTCATTTATTCTTATTTACTTAGCTTTAAAAAGAAGACCTTAGCCTGCTCAGGCAGCCAACATAATGTGTATTGCAGTTTGTATAATTTATTTGTAAGATTTTTTTCTCTGTCATGACTCAGCAGTTAGTAATTCAACATTCATTTTCTTGTCTAGGATATATAGTTAATTTACTTTTTTCTGCATCTGCCACTTAAGCAGTCAATTTGAAAATAATATAAATTCTACTGTAATCTATATGGCATCCAGCATTTTCTTATAAGAGATTAAATTCTCACATCTGAATGTAAGAAGCTTAGTGATCACTGGTTTTGCTCTAACCTAGCTGTGCACACCAGCTCTGCACATCATTCTACCCCTGGAATCAGACATGATGTGTCACTTAACCGACCTTATTCTGTCTGTGAGCAGTTTTGTAATGGGGGAATTCAAGGTGATAAGAGCATATTTTGAACATATTGTAAACTCCATATTATAATGAGTTTCATGACTTCACATGAACTGTTTTCATTGGGCAATTTGAGGTATATTTGACCTCACATAGCCATGCAAATACTACTTAAAAGTTTAAGTCTGTATCTTTTAAGAGTAAATTGATGGAATAAAACATTTTCCTAGTATCCAGCCAACAAATTAACTCTACTGAATGAATTATATGATTAAATAATTTAGATGACACACTAGGTGTCTCTTATGGAAAATATCTCATCTTTTTTTAAATTTTAAAAACTTAATTATACATGCCTGATTTATTTATATCCAAAAGAAACTAAAAATATCAGCATTAAAATTGAAAAATATAGAATTATAAAAGTGAAACATTCCATGTAATTGCATGTGTGTGCTTATAGTTAAGGGCATGCTTTTTGAAACCCACTTGGGTTGCTCTTTTGGGTGAAAGCAAATTAGCTGGTGGAACAGAGCAAATAGGAAATTATATAGCAATTCTCAGTGCTTCAGGAAGTATTGTTGTGGGACCTTTATTTTCCATTATGGTTGATACCAAGCAGTTGATGTTGAACACTTGTTGTAACTTCCTCTTCTGCTGTTACCATAATAGTATTAATTCCTCTAAAAAGTAGAGCAAAATGTTCCTTTTGTAACAGGAACTTTATTTGATGCAGAAAGTTGCACCAATGAATGTGCTGGTTTAATTGTTTTAAGTAATGTTGCATAAAGAGTCATTGCATTGAAATAGAATTCATAGTGGTTTTGTCATTATACAATGCTTCTTATTTCAAATGACAAATATTTGATGTGAGTGACTTATTGTTTAAAAAATAGGGCTTCCTCAGTTGTGAAAGTTGAGGTGTTTTTTTGTAAGGGCCAAAGTCATGCTCTGTTATTGTACAAACCCCCCCAGAGAACCAGAAAAAAAGCCTTTCCACATAGGCAACAATTTGAGATCATTCTTGTAAAATACAAGTTTTGTTTATCATTACTCAGGATTAAAACCTGGATGACATCTTCCACATTATTTAAAACAGTTCAGTGTAATTGGAACATTAATGTTAATTCACTTTTCATTTCCAATTGCTCTTTTCTCTTATCCCATCTTTTTATTCATGAATAGGTCTCAGATTCCCACAGATAGTATTTTTTTGTATCTTCCTAAGAAAGTTGTATCAGTTGAATTCATTGGTTTAATTGACTCAGATTAATATTTTAAAATCTCCATGGATTTCTGGTTAGTTGAAAATAAATCAATTCCTAACTGAGTTACAGCAAATAAAACTGGTATTATTTAGGTCAAAATACCTTCTATATATCTTTATGTAGTTATTTAGAAAAAAAAAAAAAACGTTAAAATGTTGATTCTGGTTGAACAACTCATTAAGCTTTTCCTGTTGCAAAGAAAAGCTAATTTGACTTCATTATTAAAGAAATGTGTTCTGCTCCTCCTCAAGCGTGTTCAAGATCACTGCCTCCAGCACAGGGTTGAAAGAAGGGAGCACAAATCTCAGATGCCTCCAACAGTGTCCAAGTGTGTTTTCCCAGATTCCCAGGGAAAATAGGTTACACTGACATCACATGGGGATGTGCTGAGGACGAGGATGTCTTCCCTTCTCCCACTTCTCCATAAGTAATAGCATCCAAAGCTACCCAGATCCTTCTTCCTGGTGCCAAGAGATGGGATAAGATGTTTTGAAAGAATTTTTGTGCCTGTAGTTGTGGTAGGTTAAATGGGAAACTCCTGTTGTGGCAGAAGTGATTTGGGGCTGTAGAGTGGATTCAAACAACAGCAAGTGTGAGTTTTGAACTTGTCACCAGATGCATATCCTTAGAGGTTGTCTGTGTTCAGAATTCACAGTTCCTTCCTATTTGTCCTAAGTAGTTAGAAATTAATTATAATAAGATCAAACATTCAACACAATAGATAAAATGCTTGTCATTAAAATAGGTTTCCATAACTACAGAGACACTGATACCCATGAGACATTAATTAATTGACTTAAACTCAAAGTACATTTAAAATTAACAAGAGAAGCATTTTCATCTTTGTTTATGTTCACATTTATTGTGTGATTGATAGCTTTTTGCTTGTCATTTTCCTACCTCATTAGCTCTAACTCTAATTACAGTTGTTCCAAAATACAACTGTAACTAATTGTCTTATTAAATGCAGATCTCTGAATTCCAATTATGTTTCACCCTTGCACTTTCATGGGGTGCCAGATAATTAACCTATAGCATGAGAGTAAGGACATTTGGCACATCATTCAAGAGTTCTGAGGCTGCTTGCATTTGGGATTATTCTGTCACTGTGCTGCTGCATACCTTTTGGCCTCCTCCTGCTAAGACAGCTTTTTGGCAATGTGTAGTGGTGGAGTTAAGCTCACAAGTCTTTGACTGAGACCTTCTGTAATACCACTGAGCTTATTCTGTGACTTTAAGGTAACATTGCCATATATTACCTGATCAAATCCTGTTTTGAAGTTATAAAAATGCAAACTGAATTTTGACAAAACTGTTGCCTCTTATTTGCAAGATTAGTGGATGGGTGTTTTTTGGTCTTTTTATCAGATAAAGTGATGCAACCCATGTCCAAGAACAAGATAAACTGGGGATTGAGCTGGACTTTTCTTACAGTAACTTCTTTTGGCATCTGTAGAGTTGAAAGGGACTGTAGTGAGGGAATGGTCACTAATACAGAGCTGTATAAATTGCAAGACAACAGCTGGGAATGAATGCTGGGGTTTCACATCTCTCAGTTACTTTTCTGTGGAATGCTGTGGCAGTTTTCTTCAGATTCTCTTCTACACAGGTTGTTCAAGAGGATTTCTATGACTCCTTCTTACTCGGTTAGTTCATGTGGTAGGGGACTTTTTTGGGGAAATAAGGGTGCAAGTACTGCTGAGTCCATATAAGGTCATCCAAGTTCTACATGATTGTTTTCACAGTCCCTTAGTTTCTTGTTTAGAAGATGATATTAAAAAACTCCAACAAAAACCCAAACCACAAAATCAAACACACAAAAATTCCCAAAGCACATTTTGACACTTTAAAATAAAGAACCCTGAAGCTGAAAAGATTCCCTAGTACAAAGTACTTGTGCAGTTTTTGATTTCTACCTTCTGCACCCGAGTTATCAAACAGTTTCCAGATATATTCTGGTGTACCTAAGGTGTACCACCACCCAAGGGGTGGCTGACACCTTAGGGGCATGGCTTTCTCTGAATGCACTCCCAGAATAAGCCATCAAGTGGCACTGTAGGCACCATCTTCTCCTGAGGTCTTGCTTCCAAAATTTATTTTCCCATTGGCAGTGGATGTGATTTGTTTATTTTGCCTCTTGGGAATCTATGTTTTTAATTTCCTTTCAACATGTGATTGCTTTTGTTCTTTGAGCTCAATGTTTTCCATTAGAATTTGTAAAGGGAGCTGTTTTCCTTTGCTTTCTGTGCTCTAGTTCTCTCAAAACAAAAGAAAATCTGTTGACCTTGAGCTTCCCTCTCTCCTGTTGCCTGCTTCTGGCATTGCTTTTGTTCCTGGGACTGTGTTTTAGTTTCAACAGCTCAGAAAAACTCTGTTATGATCCGGGGAGACTTTCTTCCATTTGAAACCTTTCCTGACTCAGAGCTTCCCTCATTTGCCTCAGCTAAACTGTGAGTAATCTGTCAGCCTAATAGGCAAAGCTGCAGGTTGCAGAACATCTTGTGGAACAGGCCAATAGAGGAATTTATTGGAAATACATTTTAGGTCAGTGATTCCAAAGAGCTGAACATTTTAATAATTAAACAACTTTAGCCTATTAATTATATAGCAAGGTGTAAGCCAGCAGCTGTGGCAGTCCTAGATTTTCTGGCAAGCAGCTGCTGGTAGAACTTCTTCTCCAGCATAGGGACATGGAGTGCCAAATGAAGCCCTCCTCTTTTTAGATTGTTTGGATCAGCACATGAATGCTGGGCATAAATCAGGACATAAATGTACAAATTCTGAAAGCACTTTGTTTTAATGGCATGGTAACAAATTTTATTGAGTTCGTGCCTCCAGATGGATTACCCCCCATGAATAATGGATTTTCATTTGTGAGGTTATATTGGCTGTGAATTATTGCACTTTTCAAACCATATGGTAATAGGATGTTCCAGTTCAGGATAGCTAAATCCTGGAGGTATTTTACTGTCTTATATTGTATGGATTCATCTCTAGCTGGTGTGTTTTGAGGCTTAAGGGTATGTGGCAGGTAGCTTTAATGTTTAAAGTACTTAAAGCTTTTGATACTTTTGATGAAAATTTCCTAATAAATCTTTGGAAGGCCCAATTTGACCTCAGTCTCTAATGTCTTGCTAACATGATGCTGCATTTTCCTTGTGGAAGAAACCCCTGGATTTTGCTTTAGATTTTTTTTTTCTGAAATTGTAGAATTATTGAATGCAACATGGTATTTTCAGACAAAATAATTTTTCAGTCAGCTGAAAAACTTAAATTAAGATAATGAATAATCTGAGCATATTCATGTGCAGTTTAGATTTAGCTGTCTAAAGATCTTAATATATATTTACTTCTATACATAGAGTTCCACAGTCCAACACATCACATGAAGAGTGCTAATGTTAACTGTAAGAAAACTGAAGTGTTACTCAGGAAGAAGTAAGCAAGTGAAAATTACTTGAGGAAAAGATGGAACTGAATGATATTGGTCACATTATTTGTCAAGTAATCTCAGCATCTTGGGAACTGTGTAAATCCTCTCATTAATCTTCTGGTCAATCAGCTAATGCAGTTACGGTTTAATATTTAGCTCTAATCAATACAGACACATGGGAATACTGCATTAGAAAAATTGAAATATTTTATAGTAAAAGAGTCTTGGCCATTTTGTGTATTTTCTATATAACAATATATTTTTATATGGAATATAACATTTATATCAAATCATCTTTAGAGATATAATTTGTAGTCTGAGTGCTGTGTGTCAGGCAGTTTCAGTTTTCCATATTGCTTTTTATTAGTCTGGAGAGAAGAAAGCAAATATTACCTTTTAGAGACTCTGATACTGTGATGTAAAAACCTCCACCTCACTGAAGTGATTGAGTGATATGTATGTATTCTATCTTCTGAAGTAGCAGCAGAATACTAGGAAGAGCAAGATAATTCCCAGAGTTGTGCTGGACCTCACAAGTACTACTGAGGCATTGAAGGAGGGGATATTTTGTCAGGAACTGATACTGAGATTAAATAAAAGTCTGGTCTGAACCACTTTGAAATTAAATCAAAAATTGAACTCATGAGATCAAGAAATGTGGGGTTTTTACTAAAATGTCTCATGTAGTTAATTGAGAAAAAGGCACACATTCCTCTATATTTTGAGGAAATATTTGGTTGTATTATTACGAGATTTCTTTCCTAAGGACTCAAGTTTTTCACAGATAAGTGAAAAGACTTTTCACAGACTTTTAAAATAATAATTAGCTAGCTTCACTTAAAGCGTGGGATTGTTTTTTTATTAGTAAAGTTAACTTTCTCTTTTCATAAATGGGGGGAGGGGAGGTAGGAAAGAGATGAGTCAAACATTATTGGAGACTGATGTTTCACAGACCTACACTGTCCTCTCCTGTCATATTTTTAGTGAAGGGACAGTGTCTGACAGATGAAAAACATTTATCTATCAAGAATGTGTTTAGCTGATGCATATAATCAGTCATTTCTTGCTGTGCCATTATAACCTAAAGGCATTTCTAAGGGCTGTCATTTCACTGCCTGACACCACCATTCAATCCTGATTGGGTTATAGAGGAGGGAGTTTGCAATTTTAAAGTGATATTTTCTCTTGGGTTTTGGCTAGGTAGTGTCCTTCCTCCTCCTGACACTATCATTATTATTATGTATTTCAGTACCTCTTCATAAATCTCGAATCAAATATGCTTTAGTGCTGTTCTTTGTTCTCCACAGGTTTCTTACATTTACACATGTAAGATGTAGCAGCATTCTTAATTTCTAAAATACAAAATTTCTCATCTTGATGGGGAAGGCAAAAATGTTTTCATTATATTAAGATTCCTAAATTAGATTCTCTGAGTAGCCCTTTGTAGGTGTTTCTCTTTCACCATTGATTACTTAGGGAGTTCAAACAGAATCTGCAAATCACATCCACTAAGATGGTCTTGAATAGCCATAGAGTGTGCACTGAAAATTTACTGATTGAAAGGATATCCATAAAAATTGAAATGTAAAGACACCTTGTGCTCTCTAGTTGCTCTTTTATCCTTTTATTTAATGCTCGTCCGCGCTTCTGACTGCTGTCAGCACTGCTGACATTTACAGATGGGTTCATGCATCTCTCTTGTTTTCACTTATAAAGGAAAAAAGAGAGGTGTTCTGGCTTGGAGCCCATGCCATGTGCTCCTTATACCTGAAATTAATTAATATAAACTATTCAGGGCCATTACTGCCATTTATTGAATGTATATAATGGTACTCAGTAAAGTGTTTCTTATGTAAAAACCCCCTTTTTTTTTTGTCTTGGTGCAGGTGGAAGAGGGCTGGTGGGAAGGTATACTTAATGGAAAGACTGGCATGTTTCCTTCCAACTTCATAAAGGAACTCTCTGATTCTGATGATGTTGGAATAGCACAGGAGGAGCAAGTAAAGTCAAGTAAGGAAAAAAATATTATTGATGTTCTGTATGTATGTTTGTGTCTTTAGCTCATAACACATTGATAGGATAGCACATTCTTATCTCTTGCTTGGAAGTGTTTTTGAATGCCATGTTCTTAATTTATGCTGAAAGGGTCAGAAGATGATGATTTATGTATACCTACATTGCTACCTGAGTTGCAGCATTGTCAGCGCTCTCTGAGCTGGGTAAGACTTGCTGAGCCACAAGAGACTAAGAGAAGAGAGAAGGCAATGATGATGACTGCATTTGGATTTCAGAATTAGTTACAAGGGATTTTTTGTCTTTAGACGTGGAAAGTACAAAGTGGCTTATTTAAAGTGGAGGGATTAAAGTGCCATGCCTTCTGTAACAACTCCAGTAGATTAAGGATTTACAATTACTGGTGTGGGACATGCAGCACTTTTTCCCTCCAGGTGCTGAGCATGTTTCTATCACCTCCGACACCCACTGCCCCAGCAGCCAAAGGGAAAAAGGCCAGAACTGGGACATGGACTTTGTTCTCTCATTTACAGTGGGCCAGTGATGCAGGTGAAAAGCATGTTTGGTAACTAAATTTGCAATAGTATAAGCATGGGAGTGGGTTGTCCTATTTATAACTTCTTGTGGAGAATAGCCTGAACCAAAAGTGTGCTGTTACATGAAATGGAAAGCTATTGGTCTTCATGTTTTTTATGTTCTTCAGGCAGCTACTACTTTTTTTTTTTCCCTAAGTCAGTGATCAAATCTGAATTTTAAGAGAAAAAAAAAAAAGAAGTCAATTCTATTTGCATATTTCAGGCTAATTCCACAATACTTGCCAAGGTCTTCCTATTTTTAGCACTGCAGATGTTCATTGCGATGTAGCATTCTCCTGAGATCTCTGAATAAACAGAAGTCAAAGGACTACCAAGATCTTTGTAAGCTGATTTCAGCTGAAATTTACCAAAACCTTTATAGTTTACTTTGTCAATAAAAGGTAGAAAATTATAACACTTTTTTCTTTTTTCCTTATTTTTCCACTTAGGGCAAATTTGTCACCCGTATTCCATATCACAAAAATAAGATCCCGAAAGCCCTAACTTTTACAGTGATGGAAATCTTTTATATTTTTTTTGTAATGGAGTACATTTTCATGTGTGAATGTGTACTGGTAACCTAGTCTTGTGGTCAGTGCTGTTCAAGCTATTTAAAAGTAACATTCCTTCAGACTGGAATTAACATATTTTAAACTTTAAAATTTTAATGTGATGGAGAGGGAGAAAGGTCATTAAGTGAAGATGCATGTTTCAGTGAGAGTGCAAACTGCTTTCTATAACCTGTATATGCTACCATGAATCACTATGTTAATCATAAACATAGTGAGTCTTGGAAGAACTAATTGTGTAGAGTAGTTTCAGCTCTGGAGTCTGTAATGTTTGGTACTATATAAGTGAACAAGGAAGGTGATAATGTTCAGAATGGAATATCCCTATTTTTTCTATATTAATGAATGAGTATTCTTTCTTTTCAGGTAATTTGGTAATATTTACTTCATAATAAGTGTCCTAAAAAATGCTTTTAACAAAAACATACATAGGAAATGCACAAGCAGCCACAAAGCATTAACTTTTGATGTTCATTAGGGTCTATGCTTTGTTCAGACTTGGGTTTGTGTGCTGCTTCTGTCTGTCAGTGGAACCCAAACCTGTAATACTTTTATGGAGAAGACAGCAGTAACACAAATATTGGTTTTGCATCTTTAAATAAATTGAAGGCAACTGCAGGTGGGAGATGGGTTTCCTACCTTCTTGTATTTAATTTAATTCTTTGGAGGTGCTTTGTGGCTATCTGAGATGAGGAGCTATTAGATTTACCTATAAAACAAAAGAGCACTGTAAACCTTCTGAGAGAGAGACAATGACTAAAGGAATGCTGAGATTGCTATGGGGATTTTAATGTTTTTTTATTTATTTTTTCTTCCAGTAAAACTATAAATTTAAGAATTGCATTCCCTTAAGAGAATTATGGGAAATACACATCAATTCAGTTTTTTCTGTATGTGGTTTATGTGATTGAAACAGCTGTTGCTCTCCAACACATAGTGCTTCATGAGGCTCTATTCAGGCACATTGAATATCTGGATCTGAACATCTCCGTAATGAGATTGCAAAAATTGCAAAAAGTTTACACAACTGACTAGGAATGATAACCTCATTCCATGTTTAGTCAGAAAACATAGTAAAATAAAAAATGAACAAGTAAACCCTGGAAGATTTGGCCATCAGGGTAGTAGCACTGCTGAAATGCTCGAGGTTACATCTCAGAAAAGTGTGTATTCGTGCCTCTAGACCAGCTCCTTCCTCCTGGATGACAAGATGTGACAGCACCTTAAATCTGCAGTAACTCCTTTTTGTTTCTCTGGAAACTTTGACTTTGCAAGGTGGAATCCTTGAATATGAATTCTAGATTATGAAGTTGGCACTTGGGTGAGGGGCTGTACCCAGGCATTGAACTCAGACCTTGGGCAGCCACTGAGGTTCTGCTCAGCATTCAGAGGAGCCTAGAAAGGGTTGGCGTTTGGCTCTGCAATCTTGAGCAGCAGCCTTGAACTGTTCAGCCCAACTTGTAAAATGGATAAGGTAATACTTGGCAGATTTACTGTGAGACCTGGGAAAATATCACTGGATATGTGGAGAAGTGGCACTGTGCAAACCCACGAATATTTTTAAGTTAATAATAAAATTTAATGTCTTGGTTAAATTTAATTAAACTTGTTTTAAATCACATTTTACTGACCATCTATAAAGAGAATTTTTGAAGGGCAAATGTAATTTTGGTGAACTCAAAGAAAAAGAAATACAGAAGAGAAAAATTATATACCTTGGCTTTTTAGGAATGAAGTTAATAAAAACCCCTATTCCTCTGTCCTTCTGTTACAATCTACACCAGCCCCAATGGAGAGAAAAATGTCTGATTTTATTGGTTTGTTGTGTCCTTGTAAATTTTATGGCAGATCAGTAAACAGCCAGAAAAAATTGTCTTGGTTTCTTTTCATGCTCTGCCATAGACTAACCTCAGAACCTTGTTCAGAGCAAAAATTTCCTTTTTTGAAAATGCCTGGGGCTAGTTTTAGAAGTGCCAAATATTTCTGAACCCTGACTGTGGGATTTAGCTTGAACCTTATTTGGAAAGGTTTGGGAACCTGTGCCTCCCCTTTGATGGTGTGTGCTCAGCAGGCTGGAAAGCAAGACTGTTGCAAGATCAAAATATTTGGGGGGTTGTTTGTTTGATTTTAAAGTATTTGTCCCAGCTGTAAGGTGATTGCCAAACTTCTTGTCTTCAAAGGCACATTTTGGAATGTAATACAGACAGGATCAGGTACTCTTAGAGTAAACAGCAGTTCCTTGCTCTTTAAAGCATGCTCTTAAACGAAAATATTGCTTTTCTTGGGCCAACTTTTACAGTATGAACAGGAAGTACGCATGAAAAATTTATTACTATATTAGATACATGGATTATAAGATTATTTTCCATATTTCTCAGAGATACAGTGTTAATTTTAAGACTATTTTCAATACCGCTTCTTGTCAATACAGCCTGTTGAGGAAGCAGAAAGTTGACATGCAGTCAAAAAAATTCTGTTTGAGATAATCACAATTTCACATAGAGGAGGTTATTTCAAAAAGCATTTAGTATGTTCACAGCAGTGTCATGACAACATTGAAAGGTGGCCTTTTGTATCTTGCTGTCTGATGTACATTCTGTAAGGTACAGCTGGGCCTCATGGTATCAGCTATTTTTGGAACCTGTTAGTGATGACCCCTGAAAAGTCCTGGCTGCTGGAGTTAGAACTGATGATAGACTCATCAGCTGACGCTTCAGTCAGGCAATCTCCCCCATATGAGTTCTTAAAACTTTGGATTTCCATTACTGTCTCTCTGGCTCTCCACAGTGTCATGAAGCTTAACTTACTTTTCTCTTAGCAGTGGGTTGATGTTTGACTGTTTCAATAGCACTTTTTTAATGGTATCTTCTAAAAAAAAAGTATAAAGACGGATTTCTAGCATTTTTACTTCCTCATTACATAAAACATTACATAAGGCAGTGGAAACATTTTGTTATTAATTAAATTGCAATAACAAAACTAAGAATTAGCTTATTATAATATATAAATAATTATAGCTTTTTATTGTCTGAAAGTCCAACAGAATGATATACAGGAGAAAAAAATCCCACACATTTTTGGTACCAAACTGGGTGTGATTTTGTGTTGCGACAATTCACATACATTGGCTAATTTTGCTATAAAATTTTACCAAAGAAATCAATTTTTGTGATGGTATACTAAGGGGGGATTTGGAACAAGCTGGCATTGGTATATTCTTGGGCTTGCTTGGGTTTTTAAACCTGTCACACAAAACACTTCAGCTGCTCATGCCTTTACTTTCACTTGAATTTCATGTCCTAAATATCAGAGCATGAACTATCTCACTAGCAATGAAAAAAAATTAACAGATTTTGTAATAAAAATGTTATCTTAAATATCTTAGATAAGAAGTGGGATTTGGTTTTTCTTGTTTTACTGTTTTCCCTCTTAATTTTAGAATTTTGCTTTTGTTAATATCAATGCCAAGTCACACCTGATTAAGCTTTTAGCTGAAAAACTTATTTATTCTGGTTTTAGCTTCCTATCCTTCCCACTAAGCACTGTTTAAGACCAGTTCCCATGTCCAAAATATTTCCAATAAGTGATCTTGGAAAAATGCAGTATTTCTGATGCTCACAGGATCCTGGTACATTAAAGAGATGTGAATATTTCATTGCCCTGTTTGGATGTCAGCTGTGCTTGTTCAAGTGCACTATATCTGCAGCAGGAATGTTGAGCCACTGTGAGTAGATCATTGCAGTAATAATATTTTTTCAGGATTCCCCTGTGCAAGGCTGCAAAAAACAGACAAATAATTTTATTTGCAAGTCTCACAACTTGATGGACAACAGACCAAATCTAAGAAGAATGCATTCTGTTGGACATTGTAAATATCAGCTTTAACAAAATCATGAGATTCTGTTATCTGACATACATGCAGTAAGAATATTTTAGCTTCATGTACAATCAGATATATTTGTTAATGTTCTCCTCATTTTGCTAATGAGGCTTTTAAATGTCAGTGACTGAAAATACAGATTAAAAGCTCTTCCTTTCCCTTCTTTTTACCATCATTCGATCTCTTTACCCCCACCCTGCCCCTTCTCTTTTTTTTCTCTTTCCTTCTCTTGCCTGCTGTCAGGAAAATCTGCCTTTGAAGGGACAATTCTGTACAGAGTGGCACCGGCAAAGATTGACAGCTACAGACGTTATAACAGTGAGTGTGTTCCAAAATCATCCAGCAATAGCTTCAGTCCTCTGAACTTGTTTGATTTATCTACACTTGTAAACTGTGCCACTGCTACCCACTTATGGCTACTCTACGTGCATCTATCTGTCTGTAAGCTGAAGTCAGTTTGCTGCTGATGAACTGCCCAGCCTCAATGCAATGAGAATGCACCTGTCCCCCCTGTGCATGTGTGTGTTCTGCGTCCATACAATGTGTGTGTAAAAGCCCACTGTAAATTGTGAGTTACATTGGATGTTTTGGTCTCAGCTGTGCTTTGAATCTAAGACCGTTTAGTACCATCACTTTTGCGCCCTGAAACAAGAAGACTCGATAATCACCACTAATCTTTCTATTAAAAGTCAAAAAGTTAAGTTCCCATTGTGATTGTTGAACTCATAAAGTATGCTTTGCTTTTCTTAAAAGATATTTTGGGTTTTGGTTTGTTTGAAGTTTTCTTTTTTTTTTTTTTTTTGTGATTTTAAAATTTATTTTTACTTTACTGCATGTTCTTCATTTGGCATTCTGTCTTTTACAGTTATTACTCACAGCATTCTGGCTGATACATTTTTTCTGCCAAGGAGAGTAAAAGATATAAAGCTATTTTCATTTCATGTTCAGGTTTTTGGCTTCTGCTTTTTAAAAGAAGGGCACATCCTGCTTTTCGTGTTCTTTTACTGCCCTGGTAATATAGAAAAAGAGAGAATGATTATATCAGATGCAAGACAGAGGAAGCAAGGAAGACAGAAATCTGTCCTTCCACCTGTTTCCTCATCAAGAAATCTAGCTAGAAGATTCACATTTGGTGTGCCTAAGTGCAAAGTGTTCAATCCTGTCTTCCAGTGAACAGGATGTTGTGCTAGCTTTGGCATCTGCTTTTGCCCCAGAGAGCTTTCTCTTGAGAGGATCCATGCTGTGCTGCCCTTCTTCCTCCTTAATGGGTGGGAGTGTTTGGTCTTCTACCTCTGAGGACTTCTGTCTTATGCATGTTGAATGAATTTCAGCAAAGAATGAATTTCAGCAAAGAATGAAACAGTTGAAGTCACATTATTCTATTCTGATATTTGCCCTTATACCTTTTTTTTTGTTTTTCTTAGCAAATCTGATCCTTTTTTTTTTCAGCAAAAATCTATGTGAATGTGTGCAGCTCTGAGTATTTCCTTGTGGAAATTTTTTTCCCTGTCTACCAGAATTCATTTTGCAGCTCTTTGCAAGCTCCAACCAAGCCCTTGCCCTGGCTGGAGCAGACCACGTGACTGGTGGTCTTCAAATTTTTGTGCTGCTTCTCACCTTATATCTCCATGATTGCTTATCAATCACTCAAATTTCATTCTACTTGCAGAGTTCTTAGACCCCCATGTCCTCTAATCCACCCGTCTGATGAGCATAATAAGAATTTATGAAGTTAATTTCCAGCATTCTTGACTTTGGACATAAAGATGAAGCTTCAAATCAGATTCCAAGTCTGCCTGTGGAGCCTTTAATTTCACAATCTTACTGGGTAGTCCTGCCCTAACATTACCTTTCAATTTTTCCCAAAAGCCTGCTCTCCATGCCCAGCCTGTTATTCATTAAGGGCCAAATCATCCTTCCCCAATTCTCAAGTCATCTAAAATAAGCATAACTGTAGCCAGGAAGAATTCACTCACCTTTCCAGTTGTGCTAGAGCTCTGCATTTAGTTCTTCTTGTTAATCATACTGGCCCATTGTTGTGCCATGTCACAGAAAAGAAATTGCATCAGACTGATTTCAGAGTGCAGGATTGGATGGGTGTCCAGAGGAAAGCTTGATAACCAACTGCAAGAAGACAGCTTGACCCACAGTAGATTGTCTCACATTGCTCTGGGCAAACACACATCTAAACATTGTTTTCAAAGCTGATAAAAGATATCTGTTTATCTTACCTGGAGCTGGTTTGCTTGGAGGTTTAATTCTACCTCCTTTGGCATTTGGTTGAGACTTGCATGTTTTTTCATGCTGCAGAGGTGTGTTATTTTCGCCATAAAGCTGCTTCTCAGAAGGCCAGATATCCAGCTACACTTATGCCCTGTTTGTTGCTTTTTGAGTTGGAACTGGGACTGAGGAAGTGGTAATTCACAAAATCAGGTCAAACGGGGAAGTCTTAAACAAAACAAGGGTTTGCACTGTTGTTACTATCAGAGATGCTCTTGCCTAAACTAAAACACAAAAAGGAGGGTCCCTTACTCTCCCTGCTCCATCTATTTACAGCTCACTTCCTGCAAACTTACTCATCATGCTCTTCC
The DNA here is from genome assembly GCA_013397555.1 of Urocynchramus pylzowi. Taxonomy (NCBI): domain Eukaryota; kingdom Metazoa; phylum Chordata; class Aves; order Passeriformes; family Fringillidae; genus Urocynchramus; species Urocynchramus pylzowi. The sequence goes on from VZRH01007150.1 coordinate 2,314,168, forward strand.
TGAACAAGCAGACTGGTGGTACAGCCAGGTCCTTCCATATCATGTCTCCTCTATGGTCCATATTTTTAGGCAAATATCCATGAGCTTATATCTTCAGTGAAAACCATTTGGAGACATTCCACAGAATTGTTTTCATTTAGGGATGTCTGGTTAAAACAACTCATAGCTGCTCTAATTTCAGCTTGCTGATTTCTCTGTAAATTAAGCTGGAGTCAGTTCATAACTTTAGATTAGTTATGCCTAGGCAATGCTTGGATTCACCTGTATCACATTGCATGAAGTGTTGCTCAACTTCGTAATCAAGCTTAGAGCTTTTACTTCACAAACACATGCTCAGTGCTCAGTGCTAAATACTTTTATTTTGAAAGCCTTTTTCCAACTGCTGCGTTTAAAAGACGTTTTCTTACTTAACCAAGGCCTGTAATAGCTGTTGAATTGGTCGCTGCTTCTAGAGATAATCTTGCATATTTCAGTGGAAGTTATCTCCTGCAGAAACACCCGACCTTGCCTTTATATGCTGACATGGCTTTCTTGGTCATGAGGTATGCCAGGCTCTGCTCAGCAACAATTCCAGCTCCTTTGGCATTCTGCTTATCAACCTGCTGTCAGAAAATCTCTGCTACTGTGTATGCTGGGTGAAGAGAGACACACAGCAACAAAAAACTTGTCATTTTGTTGACCACAGCCCTCTTTTCTCTCATCCTGCAACTTTCTTGCACCTCCACAAACAAAGCTTCTTGGATTTCTAATTTTTTTATTTTCACTGATTTAGTTTCTCTTTCTTGCTTCGCTTTCTTTTTCTTCAAAGATGCAATAACTGAGGAATAGTGCAGATAAAATGCTTGATTTGATAAATATTTGCCTCTCTTTCCTTATATGTGGATCCACAATGCTGTCAGTAATAGCTATTAGATATAATGGAAGAAGATCAGGATCGTTGAAACAGAAACATTCGTGAGTAACCTCAATCGTGTTTTGTGTTTTCTATTGTTCCACCACTTTTTTTACCCTTCTTTTTGTCTCCTTCCCCTTAATTCTTGAGGAGTTATGGCTGGTCAGAGTTCTGAGAAATCAATATGGCTGATGTATTTATGATGTTGTAAACCCCATTTACGAGTGTTGGAATGTGAGCCAAGTTCAATGAATGAGCAAAATGTGGATTTTAACGGTTCTGAAGAGAGGACATTTACAACTTTGTATTTCACCTCATTACAATTTGCTTGCAAAAAAGAGACTGTATCAAATACACAGCTGCTACAGATGCTGCAATGAAAAATAACATCTAAGAAAGAAAAATTATAAAATTGGGGGAGGGAAATTTTCATGATTAAAAATTAGCATCCTGTTTGCTGGAGAACAAATGTACAGATGACATGGGACTGGGGGCCATGTGTGGAAAAATTATGTTGACTGGGGTGAAATGTGAAATCCTTCTGTTGTTTGGGATCCCCACTACCGAGTGGTTTTCCATGAGTTTCACAAAAGACCGGTGCTTGGTGAGTGGCAGGTAAAGAACCCTGTTGGCTGTGGCTGCTTACCTCTCCTTCCACGTGTGATAACGTGCCTGTACTTGGTGAGGGTGGTGAAAAAAGTAGTTCCCAAATGAAGAGGACAATGGTTGTCTACAGTTGTAGAGCTCCTGAACGAATGATTGTTCCTGTTTGCTCTTACAGTACGTGGGGAAGTGGCTGGGGAGGTGGGGAAGCCACCAAGTTCTGTACTGATGGCTCTGTGCTCGTGCTGCAGAAGATGCTTGTGCTGCATTGCCCTCAATGCATGCTGCTACGTGGGGCCAGGCACCACTCCCCTTCCCCTTGCATGACCACTTGTGCAAGCACAGAAATCTTGGGGCATTTCTTACGTGGCAAGAACTGTTATGCAAAGGAAAATGAACATGTTGAAAGCAAATGACAAAATATTTAGCTAACACAGTTATATTTTTTCAAGGAATGACTGCAAATAACAAATAATTACTAGTGTTGAGAAAGTCTGCCTCAGCTATTTGTACATGTATAATCACTCTTGGTAAAGAAGCATAATTTTGTTTTGAAAGAATGAATTTATTAATCTTTAAACTAAGAAGAATCAACATGTCTTTCTTCTACAGCAGTATTTAGAATCCAATTTCATTTTCTGGTTTTGATTTTTTTTATGATGCTGGAATATTTGGGATGGCTTCAACAAAATACAGGATTTTGATAGAAAGCAAGCTCAGGATTAATACCTTATAGGATGTAGGTATTTGGTCTGTGTTCACCAGTATGTGAGGAAAAGGAAGGAGAACAGTTCCTGTCTCGTCTACTGCAATTGCCATGTATGATTTCACCACCTTTGTCATTCAGATCGGTCACCCGGGCATTCCATGCTGTCGTTCTCTAAATAGAAGGAAAGGACATATTTCCCCTTGCTTTCCTTCCCTTCCATAAAAGTAGAAAAACTCAATAAGCTTCATTTACAAATGTCTTTGTTCTATTAAACACAGTTGGCAGTGTTTCTCTCTGGCTGCCCTACCAAATCAGGAGATCCTTTGCATTGTCTCAGGTGTGTGCCTCTGAACAGCTGCCACCTCTTCAGAAAGCTGAGAAGTGCTTAGAGGGCCAGAACACCACTGGCCTTTACTGTGTCAGTGGTCCATCTTTTGCCCAGGGCCATAAATTGTCAGCAGAGAGAGAAATCCAGAGTAAAGAACAAAAAATTAAATTGCCAAATAATAGCTCAAAATAGAAAGCTCTGTAACCTTAGAATGTATTTCCTTTTCTCCCCTGCCATTTTAAGCTATTTAGAAATAATTTGTTTCCTGCTTTGAATGGAGTTAATTTTACCACAGCTGTTTATTTTTGTTTTAACAGCTTTAGTTACACAGCCCTTTATCATCCCTAACTATCTTTCTGATTTAGAATCCTGGTTTGATGCCAGCACAGCTCTGAGAGGCTGTTTCTGAATTAAGTCTGATGTTGTGGTCTCTTTTTAATCCCTTTTTGAGCTAATCTGTTTTGGTACATTTCAGAATATTGCTCTCAAAAGACCTATAACTGCTATAGTAGGAGTGTGGTGTGTTTGAAATGTCTCGAGGAAACAAATCTCTCTTATATACCCATAGAGGAAAAAATGTGTGAAGTGTGAAATTCCTGCAGACAGTTTTGAGAAAATTTAATCTTCATGAATACTAAATGAGTTTGCATTTGTAAGGAGCATGAATCAATAAAGAATCAAAATTCTGAGTGTTTTTAAAAAGCTGTAGACCCATATCTTGCTCCAGGCAAAAGCTGTGAATAGTTGGTCCCTGGGAATTTTAACTTCTTGCTGGTGATCGTGCCCTTGCTCTGACTTCAAGGAACTTACTAGAAAAATGCAACCAGTGCTTAGATTTGAGCTCTACCTTGTGATACTACAGATGATTCAGCAACAATAAATATAGGTAAAAGAATAGCAGTTTTGCTTATAGAGCCAGAAATTTGAAGTGACACTACCAAAAGATTTGAGAAATATGTCCTGAGAAATATTAAAGTTCTGAAAAACTTCCCTGTTATTAAGACTGATGTGATAGTAAGCATGCTAGTGAGCACCTTATTGATGTTATGTTCGTAGCTTGTCAGCTCTCCAAATGCTGACAGAGCTGACAGATTCTAGAGAAGTTCTGTAAAAAAAAAAACAGCAAAAAATAGTGAGAGTCCTGACTACTGTAGCTTTTATCCTATACTGGCTTTATTTGAAGTATTTAGTGGGCTTATAAGAAGAGCAAGATGTTCTCAGTGTTTGTGAGACTGCAGTTTGCTGAGCTGCTGGCCTCACCCTTGTGCTCGAGCCCATGGCTGTGGTAGAGCACAGCTGTCTCAGGCTGAGTGGGTGTGATGGTCAGCAGAGAGGGTGACTGTGACCACTGAAATTCTCTCTAGCTTTTAATGTTCATTTAGCAGCCTGACTTCCCTGATAGCTGTAGCTCTTCATGAAGAAAATTTCGTACTTAAAATTAATAATCTGACAGTCTGTGTCACTCAGGTTCCTGCCTAGGTCCCAGCTGTGTCCATGGACTACAGTTATCTTTTGGAGAAACTATCCAGCCAGCTGTGTTCTGCCACACAGCTAAGCTATTTGCATTGTGGCAAAAAATTCCATGAAAAACTGAGCAACAACAAAAAAAAGCCAACAACACCAAAAACACACACAAAAAAAACCAAACCCCTGTGTGACTGGAAGAGGAACATTGTTTTGGTTTTAAGAGGAAAGATCACCTGAGCCAGGTTGCAGGTGCACCAAGAGAATTGCTGATAGATATTTACTGATACATATACACACACACACACATATATATACACACACACATATATATGTATCAGGGAATAACCCAATGAAAAAATAAGTGAGGAGAGAATTTACCAGGTGAGGATGGGCATAGTGTTGCAAATCCTTGCTTCCATGTTTTTTATCTGTCCAGACCAGAAGGGTGTATCTCATGTATCTGGACAGGAAGGTAAGAGAGAGTCTCCTTAGCATGCCTTTAATAATAAGAGCATGTTAGACTATTTTTGACAGGACTGCTCTGTACTCAAGCAATGCATTATTCTTTCTTAATGTTACTGCAGATCCTCAATTTATCTGATTTGTTGTACAGTTTCCAGAGCATACAATTCTTCTCTTTTGTCCCTTTTGTCTCTAGACCCCAGTCATGTAGTGGTAAGAGCACAGGCAGAGCTTTTATTCTTACTGATTTATTTAGTTAAGTACGGAGAACTCCTCAGTTTAGGTCAGTCAAAAATAATTAAATTAGGTAATTTTCCCAGTTGATCTGGAAGAACTTTTTTAACTTTGAAGGAGCTTTATGTCTGATCACTCAAAAGCAATTTAGTTCGGACAGGCCACACTTCAGTCCATTCTGTACTCATTAAAAAAAAAAAAAAAAAAGAAAGAAAAGAAAAAGAAGCAACGCTGTTATTTCCTATGTTGCTTTCATTTTGAGAACTGTATACTGAGACAGCTCTGTGGAAGTATAGAGAACAAACAGCTCTTGGATTATCATCAAGCACAGATGGTGATGCTTGAGAAAAGTGTTGTGAGCCTGAGGTGAGGCTTCTGATACAAAGTGTGGTGCCTCATCTCAGAAGAATGGTCATAAAAGCTGAAAATGCCATAATGAAAAACAAGTGATGACCCAGAAAGAAACAAAAGCTTTATTCTTATTGGATCCCCTTGAGGTTTCTGATCTTTCTTTCAAGTAAACTTCAAAGATCTGAAGTCCATGTGAGACCTGTTGAGTAATTCTCACAATTACTTTCATGTTTTAATTCCATCCACTGACTTTAGTCCAGATCCTCTTCTTCCACAACTGGGGATGCAGAGAACCTATTTTAATAACCTATTTTAAAGATGGCTTTTCTGTTCATTTCAGGGAGTGGCTAAGAGCAGTCATGGAAAAAAAAAAAAAAACAACTTATCAGTTTTTTTTGAAGGGAGGTGTCTTCACTGCTTCTTCCTTCCATCCCAGAATAGTTTGAGATTTTGGCAAGGATGACAGTAGAAACCTTTGCCAGAGGGTTATTTTCCATATCAAGATATTTTGTTCAGCTAAAAGATGATGATCACTACAATTTGTTTGAGTTTTTTGGTTGTGGAAGTTTTATACTCAGTATAGTCAATTGCTGCCCATTGTCTTTGCAGTTAGAAGTGGTAAATAAAGTTGGTTCTAACTGCTATTCTCAGCCAGGACCCCAGTGATGGATAATTTGCAAAGCTGGAGAAGGTCCAGCTGGTAGAACTTACAGCTTCTTCACTTACTGCCCAAGTCAGAGCAAGGAGAAAGAACAAGAAAGGGGCAGTGACTTTGCCACACTGCCCAAGGAGATTTATACCTGTCTGGCTTAATTTACCCTTGCATCTCCGAGTGCCTCTGCTGGAAACACTCTGCAGGCCTCTGCTAAGGATAACCACTCCTCTCCTGCCCTCCAGAGCACCAAGCAGCATCACAGTCAATGCTTAAATTCCCTGGTTACTGATTTCCTGAGGTCTGGAAGAGAAGTAGTGCACAGGATTTACTTTACTGATGGTAGGCATGCTACCATTCTAACTACCATAATAAATGTGATAATTAACCAGATCTAAGGTTTTCTCCCAGGCCCCTCTTAGAAAAATAAAACATAAAGAAATCAAGACTTTTGCATATTTAAGAGAAGTATTGTAATACAATTATTTAATATTAATTTAAATTGCAATCCTGCACAGCTTATAGAACAAATAACTTGTTCGGTGTTATTTGAATTGAATTGAATATCTGATTAAATAGAAATGTTGCTAATGTCCAACAATAGGTGCAGCAGCCACTCAGGAAGCTAGAAGGCCAAAGCATTTTGTTTAATCTGTAGTCTTTCTGTTTGTTTCTAATTGGGAACTTTCTCTAACTCTGTTTTTATACTCTTGTCATGTTAAAGATACAGAAAATCTCAGGGCAGCATATCATGGTTTTGCTGGTTTTGGCTAGAAGTCCTGATCTGACATGTAATTCCTGATTTCATTTCCTAGCAGCACCCTGGTGTTGAAAACCCATTTAACAGATGAGCCTCTCATGTCCTAGATGATGAAGGTGTACCTGGAGGCCTTAGGACTTGCACTGGTTTCTGTGGTTCATCAATACTGTCAGCCTTTTATGATGAAAATCAATTGCAATCTCTTTATCGACCTTGATATAAAAGTAATGAAGAAGAAAAGCTTATCTGAAATTCTTCTTTCTTTGACTTGCAAGATCCAGGTCTGTGACATCATGGCTTGTTAGGGAAATGTGAGGATTTGAGCTTCTTATTGCTAGGTAGAATTAGTGCTGTAGTAGCAGCAATGGCTGTGGTTTGCCTGGAAACAGTCCATGTAGGGAGGCAGGTTTAAGTGGTCTAAGGAAGGAAACTTCAGTGGGTCACTTTTGCTGCCCTTGGCTGTTTGACCTGGTGCACCCTTCTGTAAAGTGGCTGAAACATCACTTATTGCATCTGTGGCCTCTGCTATTTGAGCAACAGATTTTTTCAGATAAATGCAGATAAATTTTTCTATTCACTGAAAGAAGCAATGCAAATTAGAATGTCAGTTTTGATCTGTTGTATTCCTAGAGGAGAGTGTGCATGGGTGCTTTTCTTATGAGGCTGTCTATGCTGCAGAGAGGCTTAATTTTCAGCAGGGAACATATTATGCAGCTTATTTGATTGCAAATTTGTTTGAACAGCTTTCAGCTTTATATTTCCCAGTTAGGTAATGTAGCTTTAGATACTAATGGCATAATTGGCTTGAGTCACACAGATTTAAGGTACAGCATGCCTGATCTGACTGCTTGTTAGCTTTACGTGGCTTTATACAATAGGAGCCTTACAGCTGAATTGAACTCTTTCTTTTATTGAGGTCTCTTCCAAAGAGGTTTTGCCTGAGGAATAAGGATTTTCTTGGTACTCAAGAAATCACCATCCTCATTTGTGAAGTTTTGATGCTGGAGTATGCATGTTTTGTGAATTTGTGTATTGGTGTAATTTCTAACCAATACACCAATGTGATGAAATAAAGTCATCTTTCCAAGTCAAAATGAGTGAGTGCATGGCACAGAGAGCATCTTCTCTACCTGTTTCTTGTGGTTTCATTCTTCTCGAGAGGATGGTGGGAGGGTTCGTTTTCCAGTCACAATCTGATCTGAAAACAGTGAGTTTCACACCTTTCATCCCTCCTTTTCACAGGCCTAAGAGATGCTACAGGCTCTGAGAGTGATGGTGGCGACTCTTGCAGTACAAAATCAGAAGGAGCCAATGGAGGCACGACAATCCAACCCAAAAAGGTCAAAGGTGTTGGCTTTGGTGATATCTTCAAAGACAAACCCATAAAGCTAAGACCAAGGTCAATAGAAGTTGAGAACGACTTCCTCCCAGTAGATAAGGTATGTGTCCTTCCCTAACTGTCTCTCGGTGTTGGTTTAAAGAAGTTTTCATCCTAAAGTTTTAAGTTCTGTCACTGGCCAAAATTTGAAGTTTTATGGTCATTATTTCCTAATCTTTCTGTAGACAAGGTTCTGCTTTTTTTATTTTTGCCTCAGACCAGAAAATACATTCCAGTGAGGTTAGCTGCATGATAAAATTAAAAAAAAAAAATTAAAAAAATTATTGCTCCGAAGTATGTTCTTTAGGGGAACAAAGAAAGAAGTCCATGGTTTCCAATGAAGTCATGACTAAAAAAAAAATCGGTGAAATCTTTCCTTTAAGTGAACAACCAGATTTGCATAGAGTTACTGATGTGCTGAGAAGTGTTAGGAGGCTTCCACAGCCTCACGTTCTGCACAGTTACATGATGCATTTTCTGTGCACCCAAAGGTGTTTTTAGGAAGCCCCTGGGCTCTTGATACCTTTTGTGTGGCAACTTCTCACCTTTTGATTCATGCTTGTCCAGGTGTCTGTCAAAACAGGCACTACAGCAATTACCTTTTTTAGCCTGCAAGATTTTTTTTTTCAACCTAGTTCATTTTAGTGATCTGATTTATAGCACAGCACCTAGTCCCACATCCACCCTGAGTTACAGTAGTACAGGAGAAGAGGAGGTCCTGCAGAGAGAGATGGAAACTTCTGAACTAAATTGTGCTGAGGGACATTTGGTTAATATTTTGAAGGTGACCATTTTTCATTTAGTATAAAGAGGGCAGGGAAGAGCTGGAATAATCTAAATAAAGGAAAAACCTGGACTGTGTTACTGCTTGACCATTGCTGGCTTCTTCAAAGACTGCTTGCCTTCTGTTTCTGGGTGGACTTCCTAACTCACATGTGGGGCTTTGCAAAAGCATTTCTTTTCATTTGAAGTCTTTGAAAAGTCCTTATGAAGTGGCCTTCTTTCCTTGAAGGAAAATCTTACTCCACTTTATAATTATGTGAAGTCTTACCTTTGTTTTGCACAAACAACTAAGGTTTTTTACCCAGCCAAAAATGGAATATACAATTTTCAGGAAACTTATAACACAGACCTTCCTTCCTTTGTCTTCAGATTCTCCTAAAATTGGCATGGTTAGTAGAAAATAATGGCTTCATTTTGTAAACACAATCCATCATTTGTGTTTGAAATGTGCAGATAACTAAAGGCAACACTTTCCTGTTGATGCTTTTCTCCTGTCTAGGATTAGGTCAACCTTTGAGAGGTGCCCTTAGAGGCTTCAGCACTGTGGTCTTTGACTGCTGCCAGCACCAAAACATGAGTCAGTGACACGACCTCTGTTAGGACTGCAGACCACTGACCTCCCTAAACACTTTTTTCCCCGCTGCAAGAGGTTTCTCCCTTGTCATTACCATGTTCTTTACCATTTAATGCTGAGTGTAAGAGAATCCTGGATTAAGTTGGCCGTCCCAAGCAAGGTCCAATTTAGCCTGAAAGCTCTGCATACTGGTTCAAAGTGTAGCAATGTATGAAGAATTCCAAATCCTCTATATTTTTCTCAAGCAATGTAGTTTTTAAAGGGATCTTTGCCCTGTTACATGTATTTATCATTTACAAGTAGCCTCTAGCCTTAGTTTTTCAATAATTTGTAAACTTCTGAAGAAGGAGTAAAAATGCTTTCCTCTATTCCCCCTTTTTTAATTTTTATTTTCTTAAGCTTTCTGAAGTTTGGAGGCACTAAAACTCTTTCTGTTGCTTCTTCTTGATGCAGTTATTGATTAAACATTATTGATGTAATGATAATTTTAACTTTTTTGATTTAAAATATTTCCTAACAAAAGTTGTTTTTTAAAAAGCATCAGTAAGCTACTGTGAGGATTTTATAATGTGGGATTATTTATAACATGATATTTCTCCTGTAAAATGTCAGTCCCATTTACAGAATAATCAGCAGGGTCTTATTTTGTTGGTGTTATCACTTTATGTTCTAATATGTTTTCAATTTTATGAATCATAAGCTTAGATCATATTTCACACAGAATTACTGGGGTGTTAAAAAGGCTTTTACACAAATATTGGCAGGAACATGAAGGCAGAAAGGTTTGCTGCCATCTGAGCAGAAGCAGATGCAATTAGGGTCTCCTGTAAATCAGCAGGCAGTTTAATGTGCTTCAAGTGTTTGCTCAATGGCAACAATGTGGGATATAATCACCCTTGCCTTTTAAGGTGATCAATAAACTCTCAATAAAAAGCAAAACTGAGGAATTGCGTGAAACCCCATTGGTTTTATTGGTGTGCAGAAATCATTGCTTAGCTGTTATTTGTTCTAAAATCATAGAGGCAGATTATCCTGGGGAAATAAATGATGGGAGATTTGTTTGAGCAGCACTATCAGAGCTCTGCTCTTTTAGAAAAATAGAAGAATCAAATACTTATGCTTTGTAGTCCATTTCATTGCCTGTTGGTGCTGATGAGTCGACCGCTGGCAGTGTATAAGGAGAGTCAGATTCCTGAGGCTTGGCTCTGACAAGTTCCCATTACTGATAAAAGTAAGTGAACAATTTTTTTACAATGCTGCACGTGACTGAAGTCATGGTCACGTGCAGTCACAGTCAAGACTCACCAACACATGAGTTTTTAGGAGAGATACAGTATGCATACAGACAGGCTGTGTGTCCTGACAAAATTCAGGGTAACACTCTTGAAGCAGCACAATGTTTATGGTCAAATACAAGTGCCTGTCTCACATGTCTCACCTCACATTTAAACAGGTGCTTATGCTTACTTATTTTTTCCTTTTTCATTTTGTAGTAGCTTATCTAAAGCTTCTGTTGCTAGGTTGGACTTCCTTCCAATACGATCTGTATGTGCTTCTGTTGTTCTAACAAGCTATCATTTTTTCCTCTCCTGTATCTAAGAATAAACCTCTACAAGTACAGGAAAATTATTTCAACCAATATATTCCTTAGTCTGAGTTAACTGTATTGGGTTGATTTGTGAGTTGAGGCTTCAGGTTGGAAATGCTAAGACCATGATAGGTGAATATAAAAGAAAAGGTCTTAAAAAGCTATTTTTATCTTTCTGAAAACTGTCTTTACTTCAGAAGAGACTATTGAGAGTATTTTTCACATTTTCCACTTGAAATGTATTTGTAACTTTCTTCAGGCAAAACTTTCATTGTTGGCTAGCAGTGGTGGATTTGATTTGAGCTAGACTTCATGAACATCCTTTGATGAGATCACAGTACTGTTTGCTACAACTTAGTGTAAATTATATACTCAGCCATCAACCCAGTGAGTATTGCAGACACTGCAAGGATTTAATATAAAGGGGAAGGCTTTCATGGCTCTAGAGTCAGCAAACTTGTAAGATCTAGTTAACTGGTGTTTAGAGAACCAGTTACTGCAAAGCACTGAATTCATACAGAAATTTTTAGTTTTTTATATATTCAGTATGTTTTGGATAGGAGAAATGAAGAAGAACTAATGGAAGTAGACACAAGGGCTGGAGGGGTTAGAAGCTCTTGTCAATTATAAGTCTACCTGTCCTTTGTAATAACATAAAAAATTGTAAACTCTGAGACTGAATGCCTGCAAGGTCTGAGTTTCTATTTCGAGCTGGCAAGCGCAGGGAACCCAGAAACTGTGCTGAGAGTCTGTCTTTGCACACCTGTTCTGTCAGTTCCCGCCTGCCTGCTCGCAGAAAACATTTTTACCCCTGAATTTTCAGTTGCCATTTAAAGAGAAGTTTTTGAGAGACACAAGTTGGAGGCTCCTCCTGGTGTTTCTAAGCCAGCTGAGGATGTGCCTGAGCTCTGTCAGCCCTGCCCAGTGGCACCCCTGGCTGCGTGTGCCACGTGTGTCTGCAGCTCATGGCTTGCTGCTGCTTGCTTTGCCTCTCCCATGCCTTTGGAAGTGCTTGCTCCCCTAATAGAAATGTTGGAATCAGTGTTCAAAATCCTGAGATTAAAAATGAATGCAAGCAAAACCACCTGGTAATGACTAGCAACGCTATTAAAGACACCTGCTGAGGCAGAGAGCACACAGTGGGAGCACCAAGTGTGTGTGCAGCACTTTGCACTTGAAAGCACAGGTTTCTGGCATTCCTTTCTTGAGGCAGCCATCAGCAGTGGCAGCAGCAGACGTGGCAAGCATCAGCAGTTTGTCGAATTCTGTCTAGGAACAGAGGAGGCACTCATCTGTTCAAGCTGCATTCATGTTCTGCTTTGAAGTTTCTGTCTGCTACAGTCTGGCATCCCTGTCCTAACCATTTATTCTAGTGCCATCTTGTGAGGAAAGCTGCAGGGGAAGAAGGCCCCTGACCCCTTCTAGAGCTGTCATGAGAGCAGGGCTGCCTGCAGCAGGGTCCCTCTCCTTTGCTGGTGTAACTTCCTGTTCCTTGAGTTCACTGTGGAAACAGGATTTATGTGTTTCTTTCATTTGTGAAAAAATAGTACAGGTTTGTAAATGGTGGCTGATGTTCATGAGGCAATGTGGACATTATAAGGAAATACTTTAGAAGATTTACTACCCTATTCTGGAGAAATAAGTTGGAGGGGTAGGGGAATTAAGATTGACAGGGGAGGGTTGAAAAGCAGCTTGCACTATTTTGGGGAGTGGACTCAAAGCAGGATCTAGCACTAAGGGAATAGAATGGGAAATGCAAAATTAAGTTTAGAGAGAGGTATAAATTCACTAACTTCAGCTGGCATGACTCTCTGCTGAGTCACTGACCTGTGCAATGTGAGTAAAGAGTGACTCTTGATCTCTTGTATGCTTCCTTCCCTTCTGTGCTGTCCCATCTGTGCTTTCACATTCTGTCTGTTGGGTTTCTAAAATGTTCAAGCTGTCTGAACAGAGTAGTCCAGATATCAGTGACATGGTTCAGCTTACACATCAGCCTGCACTACTGGTTTTTGGCAGAGAATGTTACTCACACACTGGTTTGTGCTGCTTGTGATGTTTTATTAGGCTTTTTTTTTTTTTTTTTTTTTTTTTTTTAATTAAAGCAGCTATTTGACTCTAAATAATTGCAATTTAGTTGTCCATGCCACAAGATTTTACATGTTTACAGTTGGACTTTATTCAGAAAAATATTGTCAGTGTGAAAGAAACACCAAACATATGCATGAAAGTATTTTCAACTTATGTTTCTGACTCAAGCTGCTTGAGGAACATCTTAAAATAGAAGCAGAGTAGTGTAAGAAGTATTGATAGTACTACAAGCTGTTCCTAAAAGCAATGTGGAAGGTCTGATCTGTCCTCCTGGGGCACAGCACTGGCTTCTGCCAGACTGAGTTCTCCTGGAAGAGTGCTCTGTGGGAAGGAAAACTCCTGTAATTTCAGTCATGGTTTTGATTAGCAAATCTTAGGATGCTCCAGTCAGAAAAACAGGATGTGTAGGTTTAAGCTAATGCGATTTTATTTCATAATAGGATGGCAATAAAAGTCTGTATGTTTTAAGTTGCTCTGGATCCAGCTGGTGATCATTAGCTTGCAAGTCACTGTAAATCTCTGAATTTCAGTTGTACCATTACCAGGCCTTTCACCCCAACAGGCATTCTGAAAGAAGAATTGTTAAAACCCCCAAAATGCTTTTCTTACATAGCTAATAATAAAGCTGATTTTCTGAGTTCCAGAGATACTTGATGGAGCCATAAACTGAATTTCTAGGAACTTTTGTCTCATGTTTCAAGAGTACAGAGAAAATGCTTCAGAAGGAAACAGTACTGACAGGCAAGCTGGCTTAGTTACTGTCTGATGAGTTTAAGAGGACTGGTTCCCGAATCAATATGTTTATTAATAGCAATAAAATCTACCTAAGCAAAATTAATTAATATACATTGATATGAAAATATTTAAATTAGTATAATCAAGACTTTAGGGATAAACAGTTTTATAAACTGTCCTAGTGTTTCTCAGTAAAATGTATTTTTCTTTCTTGCTCCATTTGGATTTTGTTGGATAGTATTTCTGATTTTTAATTGCTACATCTGAGTTGTTACATTTAATAACTTTGATAAGGTTATAAAGAAATTCTAATGAAATAACTTCTGATAGTCTTAAAACACATTACCTTTGAAAATTGAAGAAATAGTTATGCAAAAAAAAATTACCTGCCTTGAAATTTACTTACACCACTTTGAAATTTATGTAAATAAAAAGGCTGATGAATGTAAACCAAACTGAATATAACCTTTGAAGTGAAATCTTTTGTTGTCCATTTAGTGTTATTAGCTTGTGGAATTTTTCTTAAATGTTTTCTTTCTTTATGTTTTTCCTAGTTGAGGATTATTTTTTAATAGTCAAATGGAAATGAGAGAGTATAGTATCTTGTGGCTTGCTTAAATATAAATCTTTAATTTCTTCCAAATCATCTGTGTCTTTCCCTCCCCTGACCTTATTCAGACATTTTAAAGTTGAATGTTTGTAGGGAGGCAGCATTAAGAATTTATAACACTTTAATGGAACAGAGCATCATGTTTATGATATTTCAGCTTCTTGAACATATTTCTTTAAAAACAAAATCCAAAACAAAGAGATAAGTTGCATGACATTTCAACCTTTTTTCCCCCCACCAGAAAGACCAATACATTCAGAATTTGTTCTAAGCTCGTTTGCCAGTAGAGTTATTAGCAAAATTTACTGCCTGGGCTGTTCACAAGAGTTCTGTAAATTGTCACTCACATCCTTGCTTTTCTTAGCTGGTGGTCTCAAGAAGCCAGGAAAATCTAAGCTGGAAAGGAGAGGAAACTTCTTGCTGTGAGTGAGCAGAGGTAGGAAAAGGTCCAGATTTCCTGTGAAATAAACAAGTGGAACTTTTGTTTCCTGGGGATGGACCGGCCCGTGAGTCAGTGTCAGGGCTGGGCTCCTGCTCTCGCTGAGCTGAGCTCATGCAAGGCAGGGGCAGGACTCCAGGACTCTTCTTGGACACTTCCAGCTGCTGAAAGGCAGCTTGGCTTCACAATGGGAGAGGAGGTATTTATTTTACAATTAGTTGGGGTTTTCTTTCTATGGCTGTTTAAAAATGTATCATAATATATACTTTGCATACCACAGGTTTCTTCTGTAGGGTTCTCTGGCTGTTCTGCACACTTTGGAGATGCTGGGTAGGTAAAATAAAAGAAGGAAAAAGGGTACTGAGGATCCTGAAATCCATTCCTGCTATGGAGGTCCTTATTAGAATAGGGGGTTACTTTTGTGTGAAAACCATATTCTCCCCTGGCTCCATTTAGCTTGCATTTTTTCCTTTCTGCCTGTTTGGCCATTAAACTTGCACACGTGTTTTCTATTTCTATATGATGTGGTTTCAATTTTCTTATTCTAAAGAATAATACAAGTTTAGAGTTAAGCAAGACAAGTTTAAAAGTCTTTAGGATGTGTTGCTCTTTCAAATGTTTGCTTAGTAAGTGAAAATTCACTATCCTTACCCTGTGTTTTTTCCTTCCTAAATACACCAACAAAACTGTACTTCTTCTTGGCAGAAAAAAGAGGAAGAGCTTTACTAATTCCTCTTCTGTGTGAGGTGCCATTTGTCCAAGTGAGGAAAATGGATATGAATGAGTGTTTTAGAAAATTATATTGCGATAATAGAACCTACATGGAAATTATCCTTTTCCCCCTCCAACAAAAAAGCAACTAGAATCAACTGTTGCTTATGAAATTTTATAGAAAGCTGAATGGAGAGATACCAAGTAAACTGTTTAATTATTTGCAGATACTTTGGGAGCTTACAAATATGCAAATTTTCCTCAACTTTGGTTTTTCACAGGAAAAGTCAGTAAGCTGTGTGCAGAAATGAAGCAACAAGTTTCTTGAGTTGCCTATTCTCTAAAATGTGCCATGTGTCTTTTTTTTGTTGTCCTTAAATAAAGAAAAGAGGAAGGAGGAAAGGAGTGTGAAAGGATCATAGATAAGCCAGACACTTGGTAAGATAAAAAATCTGCAGGCCAGTTTCTAAGAAGCCTTTTTAATGAATGCTTTGTGTGTGTGTTCTATAGGAGGTTCTTGGCATTCTGTGTTTCTAAAATAGTCCCTAAATACTAGAGATGTGAGCTCATATTATTACAGTTAGTTGGCTAAGTGCTTTAGAAAAGCTTCCCAATAAAAGCCAAGGAGGGGGAGGGAGGGGAGCTCCTGGGGAGGAAGTCCTGCTGCAGCAGAGACCAGTGGCCAAGCAGGGGCTGCTGTGGCTGCTTTCTGCTGGGCTCTTGCCATGCACTGGCCACACAAAGAGCAGAGCCCTCCACCTGGACAGATGCTGCTTTCTTCTGCAGCAGCCTCGGTACCTAAAGCACTTGCTGGAAAGAAAAGGTGAAACACATGGTGAAAGTAATTTTTCATTTGTGTTTTGAGTCCCTTGTTGCTCTGCAGTCTTCCTTAAGTGTTTAAAATAAAAATATGTCCCTATTCTTTCTCAATAACTTCTGATTTAAGTGATGTAAGGTGCGGGGAAAAAACCCAAATCTAAAAAAAATGAAAGCTAATCTGAGGAGAAAAGAAGAAGTATAATTCCAAAATGGAATAAGTATTTGTTGTCAGCACTAAATCTGGGATAATCTGCATGACAATATGGGTTTGTTCTTTTGTTTATAATAATTGAATTTGAAAAATGTTATTGAATAGCTACTTGTCAGTTTGTTGACAACATCATAACTTTCACAAAAGAGCAAAGAAATATTGTTGCCACATTGAGTATGATATTAAAGAAGATACATTCCCTGCTTACTGTTTTCCTAGATTTTTATATTCTTCTCAGAGATGGAAGTAGCTGCACTGCTTTCTTTACTGCTGCAAAAAGAAGTGGAGATTCATGTAGCAGTTGTAAGATTCAATAATTGTTGTAAAAAAGGGAGGTTTTATAACCATGTTTTCTAAGCTGGATGGTGCAATCTGGATCATGCGAGTTACCAGCTGCAATCTAGACAGGCATGGTTCTCTTGGGAGAGTAGGAAGGAATTTCATTCACTCAGTGCAGACTGACTAAAGTATTTTTCCTAGAAGAGATAGAAATTAATTGTGAATGGCAACCTGCAAATTGTAAAATTCATGACAAAGAGAGCAAGGGGACATGTTTCCTTTGCATTTATGTGAAGGAAAGCAAAAAAGGAGAATGAAAAATAAAGCAGGGAAGAAAGAAGGCTTTCTGATTAAAAAAAAATACTTTTGATACAAAAGCACCTTCTAGCATGACAAATCTGCAGCTTGAGGAAAAAAGAAAATGAGCTTGTTCATTGTGCTCATTTTGATGTGCACGCTTCCAGAGCTTTGAGATCAGGCAGCTGGGAGCATGCTGTGTGGGTTTCATTCTGAGCTTGCCTTTTATTTCATTTACTTAAGTGTTTTTACTCATCAGTGGTTCTAATATGTCTCGCTCCAATTGTTTCAGCAGCATCTATCTAATCTAAACTCTTATGTTCACTTTCTCACCATTAACCTTTTAGGAAGGCAGATTTTTAGTTCATTAATCGTTTGAAACTGACAGCCTGACAGCATCAAATGTCAGGAGTCCAAATTTTACAGAACTACTGATGATTTAATGCATGCAAGTTAAAATATATAGGTTTCTCTCCTGTCCAACACATCAAGCATGTTGGAAGGAAAAAAACCTCTCCAGACCCCTCCCTGCCCATAATTTAAAATTTTAAGAACTTGTCAAAATATGAAGTTACAACAGCTTTAGAGTCTGAACTTACCTGCTGATAGAACAGGTTTAAATGTGGACTACACTGCAAAAAGCAAAGTGTGCACTGTTTTGCTCTCCAAGCTATCCAGAGTTTTGCTGGGAATGATGTTTCACTGTTCATGGTTTTGTTTCTTCTCCCTTTTCCATCCAAGAGGTTAAACCAAAAACTTTGCCTTGCATGGTTTACTGACCTTTTTATTTGAATGTTATTCAGATAGCACAGCTTTCTCTGGTGAGTTGCATAATGCTAATGTAGATATTCTTCATCTGTGGTTTGAAGACTGATGGCCTCCAAAATACCTGGTAGTTTTAGTGCTTGGATAAGACATTTGGTGCTGGCTCAGGTCATTTCTAAATGGAGCTCAACAGCTGGAAACAGGAACAGAAGCAATTTTCTATTTAAGCAGTTCAGAAATTGCTGAAAAGACGTTTTGCCATAGCAAATGGGAAGTTAAGAGTCTGTGAAGCAGCCTCTCTAATTAGAAGTCTTCCCTACTATGAAGGTTTGAGACGCCTCTAAATGCAGAAATATAAATTACATGAATGTGGACAATACAGTTACAGTTCAGCAAAACATCAATTTCATCACTGAGAGAACAATTTGTATTCATACTCTGAAATATTGTGCATTTCAAGATGTCTTAAATCTCTAGTGATTTTTCAGCAAAATCTGGTAACAGTCAAAGCCCTTCCAGACAGCTTGACTGGAAATAATTTGGAGTTTATTCAGGAGGTTGGTAAGTTGTAGAAGGTTTCACTTTGTAGTGTTGTGATGGACATAATCCACCTTACAGGCCATAACATGTTTGAGGTGACTAAACAGGAGATGTAAATATACATTTCTGTACGGTGGATTTGTCTTTTTCATTGCAATAGCTGACTGTCAAACCAGTATTTGATTTTTATAATCTTTTAGATTCATAGTGAGTTTTCCAGTTCTGTGGCAACTACAAAAGATGGCCCAGGAAAGTAGACTTACAAACACATCATAAAAGTTTTGAAATTTTTCTATTGAAAATTTCTGTCCTATTAGAGGACTGTATAATTTTGAGGGCTTTTCTAATGATTTTCTCTATATGTCATCATTCTCTCTATGATTTTGCTTTCTTTTTAAACTGAAGAACTTAGTGTTTTATAATATTTGGGTGGGAGATAGGAATTAGAGTAATCCTTTTACGTTTCCCTTAAGTAATCACTTTGGTTTTATATCACTTTGTTTTATTTAAATTTACTTTCTGAAGAGTCCTGTAGTCAATATTACAGTTCCATATGTTAAAGAATAATATTTCTTGGAAATTGGAAGATCCTGGGAAATCTGTAGCTCAAATCAGGACTGTGTCTGGGCTCTTGTGCTTCCATGAGAGGTCAATACTGGAAGCCTGGGGAAGATGTTGGGAAGGTTGCACAAACAAACAAATTCCTTTGGGGACTCTTAACAGCCTCTAATAATTCTGAAATTTCTCATAGTAACCATAATGTATCTTTGTTCCCTGGCAAATGAAGTAGTCACATTTTCATTGCATGTAACATTTTAACACCTGTAGTTCCTGTGCAAGCGTTCCAGCCTGCTGGATCACACACTGTGGGAAGGAGTTACCTCCCTCTCTTTGTTTTGAATGTGGCACCTGCTGATTTCATCTGATAGCTCTTAATTTTTATTACTGGAAGAGATGAGTGAGTCCTTAATTTTTATTACTGGAAGAGTTAATGAGCGACACCTCCCCATCTACCTTCTCTCCTGATTTTTATAGACTTGTGTCACCTGTATCTTGTTTTCCAGGAATGAGGGATCAGTTCCATATGTTTGATCATTCTTGGTGACTTTCTGTCTTTTTCAGTCCCTTTGAGAACTCAGGGAGTTTGTCTGTGAGGGCAAAAGGAGGTGAGAGCTGCACACAATGGCCAAGGTGTTGGATGAATTTATGCAGCATTTTTATAGCCCTACTCATTGCTCTTTATTATTTTCCAAAGTATTAACAACTATGGGTTTCAAAGCCTGTCATTTCTGTCTTAAGATAGCACTTTTCCTCCAAATGTGTAATTTTATTTTTATCTGAACTTAGTTTCTGTCTTTCCCCTTTGGTGGGTCATCTGGGAAGGTGTGGAAAACAAGAGCCTTGATCTAGATCCCTGAACAGTTCCACTGATCACCATTTCTGTCTTTTAAAAAGTTACTTATCCAAGTTAATACCTTTTTTAAACAGATGAACAGTAAACTCTTCCTAATCTCAATTTTAGTTTTGAATGTGCAGTAAGGTTACAATTTCAATCTTCTTCAGGAGCCAGAAGCAGAAATTTTTTAAAATTGTGTATGTTAATGAAAATTGCTGTGAATTGGCTATGCAAAATAGAAAAGATAATACAGGACTTGTATAAAGACAACACTGTATGCCACAACATCATTATTTAATTATTTAGTAATTAGGTAGCTGGATTTATGGATTTATTGTTAATCTGTAGATATATAGATCCAGATAGATAAGGACAGATCTTTAGATAGATTACCTGGCTGCTGTCCTGGCAGGTAACATGCATGGACTACACAACAAAGATATTTAAAAATAACAACTATCATGGGATTCTGGTGAGTGAATTTAGGTGTCTGTGATGTTATTTGTAGACAACAAGCAGTCTTTCTTCACAGTCTGTAGACTAAAAAGCATTATTAGGACAGGAGCTTTCTTTATCCCAAAGATGAATTACATGCTAAAGGGACTGTTTTACCTCCAGTGACAAAAGGGAAGCCTGCAGTGCCTGGCATCTGGCTCACAGCTGATGTTTGAATGAAAGTTAACTCAGTCTTGAATAACTGCATCAGAACACTAAATCTTGTCTTTTTACATCTGAGTGACAAAACCAGCTGAATGTCATTGTACTAAGTAGTATAAGCAGATTACATGTAAACTGTGAGGCTCATGTAGTCATAATAGAGCAAGGGATAGTAGGAAACACTAAATTTCAGATTTCTTAGCTTTTGCATGGTTAAGTAAGAAATCATGCTAAATAATCACTAAAATAATAAGCAGTTGGGAGTAACATATTCAGTAGATAAAATTTGATTCATACAAAATAAAAACAATAAAGCAAGTTTAATTACAGGACCTAGTGCCTTCTCCTAAAGAAAATATACACCTGAAAATCTACCAAAGAACTTAGTCTCATCTTTAGTTTTGGAGTAACAGACTCTGAGCCAATAGGGAGTGTCAACAAATACTGATTAACTAATCCTGCCCTTCCTTTCTCCCTCCCTTCTCTTCTATATGTTATCCTTCACAGTGCTATGTCAAAAGTAGTACAGGCTTGTAATTTTCTCTTTATTCTGCCACAAACATATAAATAATTCCTTCTCTGTCCAGCAGGTGATTTTCAAGGACTTCCCTTTATGTGATTTTCAAATACTTTTTGATGTAGTTAAGTAAAACACCAGTAACTTATTTTATTAAATATTTCAGAAGTTACAGTTATTTTGAAAAATAGAATGGTTTTTAACCAAAATAAAATGTGACTATTCCTTAAGCATTCAAAAATTTATTCTTAGGCTTGATGTAATTTAAGCATTTCAACCAATGAATAGAACTCGTTTGTTTCTTGTTGACTGTAAGAAAGAATTATATGAGAAGAATAAACATCAGTGATGAATCAGAAAAAAAATCCCAGAAAAATCATGTTTTGTTCTAAAATTTCCCTTGTCTAGGGACCTCAGTTCTGTTTCCTTTTCTTTGTTTACTTGCTTGCTTGCTTGTCTGCTTGGATTCCAGGGCTGTGACAGTGCATGACAGATGCAGTAATTGTAAGATGCTCTGACAATCAGTGCTGTATTTCTAGGGCACCAAGTGAGCTAAGGGTGGTGTAATGTACAACCTGTTTACCATTCTCTGCAATGGGTATTGTAGTAGGATTTAGACTGACATGCTATTTTTATACACACCTTGTCTTTTCTTTCTTTTTCTTTTCTTGCATTCAAGAAGTAACTGCTGAATTGAACACTAGTAAGCATTTTTCCCCCAGAAACTTTTAGTTTTTCTGCATATGCATACCAATTCCAAAAGCCATTGGAAGCAAACATTCAAGCAGCATATTCTTGTTGACTACTTGAATATTGTTTCCCCTAAAGCTCTGATGGTGTTGTAGCCAGTTCCCAGTGGACTGATGTACATGAGCATTTATAGGGCCTCCACTTCTTCACTCTTGACTTGTCTGCTTTGTCCAAACTTGTAAATTGTGGTAAGAGTCATACTGATGGCTGAAATTGTGTTCCTTTCCAAGGAGCTCCAGTAGGATGAAGGCTTCAGTCTTTTGCTTTGTAGCAACAGGATGTTTATTTGGAGGATCATTTTCTATTTAGAGATTGTTGATTTGTCTAGACAGAGAGAATTAAGATGCCAGCAGCTCATATGCCTTTCACAGAATCTAAATACAGGGGTTTGCAATCTTGCTGCAGAAGGGTAAGGCCTTTCACAGGTAAAACTTTTTCAAAATTAAAAAAAAAGGATTTATTTCTCTACAAAGATATGATGTAAATCAGAAGACTTATGTTCATTCAAGTCCAAGTGTCATCTAATACAGACATCAGTTGGAAAAACTGCACTTTAATCTGCTGGAATATGGACAAAGTGTGAAAATGTGCCTTTTTCAGGTTGTCAGGTGGAAGAAAATATAGTTTGACTATGTGGAAAACAACTGTAATATAAGGCTTAAAATACTTTAATTGCTTTGTTGTCTGCATTCTGTGGAATACTTACAAAACATTCCACTAAAAAGTTCTCTGAGTTGTGCTACATCTGATGCTGTAGTAAGGGGGACCATTCTTTAGGGAAGCATCACTGGTATTTAGAGCTGAGTGATGTTCATGTTTCAACTTTTGAATGATGTAAAGGCAAGAACTACTAAAGAGGAGTTTGGACCCTGCGTTTGAGGCAGAGTTGGTTTATTTTGAAGCTCAAGCTGGGTGCCTCTGGAGAGGGACCCTGAACAAAGAAATCCTTGGGCCTTTACACCTGCACAGTTTGTGCACAAGATGCTCCCGTGCCCCATGTGCACCTCTTGGTCCAATGGTGAATTATCATCTGGGGTCTTCCAATATCTCACTGGATCCTTGCTCCATATCTACATGGGCAGGCCATTAACTGCCCTTATCTTCCAGCTTGAGGCCCTCTGGGGTCTCAGCCCTTATCTGAAGGTACCCAGGCTTTGTTTCCTCCCCTGCTGAGCCAAGGGAAGTTCACCTGCACCAGGCATCGAGCAGGGCCCACTCATGCTAAGCTGTCAGTGGAAATGTGTGCAGTTTTGGCAACTGAGTCTCTCTATATTAGCTATATTAGCTGGGAGTGCATTGAGTTGGTGTTAAAAACCACAAACAATTGCACAGGCACGTGCATAGTCTTTCTTGCAAAGCAAAGTTGTGAAGAAAGTAGTTATAGAGGAAGAACCTACTGTAGATGACTGAGGCAATCAAATGTGTAGACAGGTGCTTTGTTCACTTTTCTTCAAGAATTTTTGTTTTCTCTATAAATGTTTCTTAAAATTCCCATTACCTTCTTTGAAGTCCCATGTGGTGACCCTTCAGGAAAGTGTCAACTCTGTCCTTCTGGGAAACCTCAGGATAGCAATACTTGATCATGCTGTCACAGAAGGGGCTTTATGTGGAGCTGAATGTTGGTAGCATGGGAAAAAATGAAACATTGGACATTTATTTTGTTTCTGACAGAGTGAGAGCATTTTTGACATCTGAAAGTCTAGGGGTTTTATATTTTGTCTCTTTTTTGGATTTTAAGGCAGAACAGATAGGATGGATACAGGACTTGATCACATTCCTTAAGCACTTGGTGCATATTAGACAAAAAAAGAATTAATATGGCTTCTCCCTCACAACACCAGCATTATACATAGTCAGTGAGAAGATTGTTTTTGCTCCTGTTACTTCAGAGCTACAAGAATCTAATAACCATTTCTATTTCTTTGTGAACAAATGTTCTCAGTTACAAAATGGAGCATAAAGACACATTGAAGGCTACAGCTTTTATACTCACTAATAGTAGCCCTGGATTTGCATATAAACCTATATATTAGAAAATTCTCATGCATATAAACCACATCTAAATATACTTAGGTGAATGTTAAGAGGAAGTATTGTGGTCAGAGAAACATGACACTTTTTTTCTTCTGACCCAGTTATTGAGGTTTTCTGAAATTCTAAAAGTTCAAAAGATACATAACTGCCTTTTCTTCCTTTGTATGAAGCACCAGTGCACATTGTTGTATTATCACTATTCAAACTCACAAACTATGTTAAGCTTAATGTTTCCAGCTCATACAGCCCCTTTTTATGAATCCTTTAATGTCTGATGTATTCCTTAAGAATATCTTCATAGAGTTATATTCCAAGTAGCAGTTTCCAAAACATTTTATCTAGGATAAAGACCTCAATACACTTTCCAAAATAAATGATACTGAGTAAATATTTTTTTTCCTTATTCCTGAGTAAATAAACTATTGCTTCAAGAAGCCTGTATTGTTAAAGGAGTCTCAAAGGATAAGTATGTTACTTTGGTGCAAAGTATAACAGAACCTTCTGCATGGACCTATCTGTGCACATATGACAATTCAATTAGAATTTTCAGATGAAATGTTCTAGACACACTAGACCTGGATAATGAAAGTGAATATACAAGTCAGTTTTCAGCCACAACAGAAAACCCTGAAGTATAATGCTAAAATATCCTGAAGGAAGAAACTTGGTCACAGGTCTACTTTTCTCCCTCTGGTCAGAGTTCAGTAATTGTAGGGAGCAACCACAGTACCTTTAGGTGAAAAAAACTCACCTGTATACTATTAATTTCGTGTTCTGTTTCTCTTGTAATGTTCTCTGCTGTTACAGGGATTGCAGTTGAGACAAAATATATAAATGAAAGAAAATGAGACTGTTTGAGATGGAAATGAGATTGTACCATGACCTCATTTACCTGACTTTGTGTGCCACATCAACCATTTTTGCAATCACTGTTAATTCACTATCAGAGGAAACTGGTCTGCAGTGATACAGATTTGCAGTGTACCAAAATGCCATTGAGGCCCACAGAACTGGTTATTTAGAACTGAACTGTCCTTCCATTGCCACTGAACTTGGCTTCATTGTCCCAAGCATTGACACTGCCAGGTTGCTGCTAAATCTGTCTTGTCCTTCTGAATATCTGTGCACCAAATCATGGTGATTTTTAATGCTTTTATCAGCTGTTTCTGCAGTAAGAGGGTACTTCATCCCTTTTCATCTTTAGGATTTGCTTGTCAGGAGATTAACAAAATTTGTGTCTGACAGCTAAATAATCTAATAATGCTTGCCTTGCAGAAATAGTGGGATTAATATTCTGCCTGTTATGTTGATAATTTTCTGCTGTGTTGGGAGTCAGCCTAGGTTTGGAGTCAGAAAACACAAACTGTTTCCACCATGTTTTTCTTGAGTGACAGGACTAAGCAAGTCAGAGTGATATCTACAGAGAAATGTAAGTGGAACAAGGCTCACTGCCACCACCTAGAAAAGAGATTTATGATAATCAGCATGCTGGAGGAGGACAGATGGAAACTGAAACAGCAGTCTTTAGGAGTGTCTCTGTATGAGCAGGCTTGAGATACAAGGGCACAGAATGATATGTTGCCCTTCTTGCAACAATGATGAAACCATTCTGCAGCCAAGAATCCAAGATAGCTTTAGAGAGAAAATGCAGAACTTCACTTGTCTTTGCAGCCTGGTATTTAGGACACTACTGGGAGATGCCATTATGGGCATTCTGGTTCATGCTGCATTTGACTTTCAATGCAAACATTATTGACAACATGATAGATTTAGGTAAATGAAATCAGACAGTTAATGCTGGGAGATGTCAGGGATTTCTGACAGGGTTGAGGATCCTGTTCTTGGATTTGGAATGTCTACATTCCCAAAAATTCCTTCAAGCCCTAAGTCTTGTTTTGTGTCTGTGTCCCAAAGGGGTAAGATGTGCTTCCTTCTTAGGAATCCTGAGCCTGACAGGTAAGAATTAATCAGGTAAAAGACTAACAGCAAAGCTGGAGTTATATATCAGTACTTTGTAGCATAGATCAATGTGTCTAGAAAGTCTTGGACCATCTTCTTATGTAAAGGAAGCACAGAGGAAGAGGAAGAGTTGTATTGAAATCTTCAGTTCAACTTCACCAATATTGGGTGTTCTTTGTTCCCATGTTTCCTTTTTTCAGAAGTATAGGTTTTGATAAATTGCACTGGGCCTTCAACTGAAGAAGACAACAAAATATCCTGTAGTAGCTGTTTTTGAAAAGAAAAGTCTATGTCATGAAGATGTGTATTGGATCAGCAAGAATTCAAGCTGGGCTTCCTTTGTTATCCTCACCATTAAAAAAATTTGTAGATATTTGACCTGTATGGGAGTCTGAGTGACATAGAACAGCTGGAGAGAGAGCAGGAAAGTTTCTGACTTATATGGGAGATGCCACCATCTCCCATTTTTGTTTTCTTGTCAGAAAAATTGGTAGCTCTAATAATAATGCTTGGTCTGGGTCTCCAAATCTTAGCTATACTGGAGTTTTTAGCCTGTTATAGCAGAACCAGCAGATTTACCAGATCACAGAGGATTCAGTGTCTCTTAGAGTGAGGAGAGTTTATCCTGGGTGTTTCCTAATGAACAAAAAAGTACTATATTAAGTTTCATGTAGGTGTTCTCAGAAAGTGGTGACACATTTTCCATACAAATGTAAACCAACTGGAAACATAAATAAATAATAATTTTTAAACCCCACCTCCTTTAGGACCACTTAACAGGACAATTAAAACACCTTGGCAGTTCAGGTCCACCTGAAACCAGATTTACATGACTTATCAATTGTTATTCCTTTTTCCTGCTGGTGATGCTTGTTTCACCCCTAGAGATCCCAGAGTGTAGTCCCCTCACAATTAAAGAATAGCAGTTCCACTTGCCTTTTCCTCTCCCTGTCCCACAGCAAATTCAGGTATCCCTTCTCACTGGAGTGGGTCCTATGCAACCCTCATAAAATTATTTGAATTCTTCCTCCTAGCTCCTAATGAAACAGCAGCCTTGTTTGGATAGTATTCCCTTTTCTGTTCACAAGCTGGTTCCCAGTATTGATTTATCACCTGCACAGGCATTTGTTCTGAATGAACAGATGAAATAATGTTTTCAAGCATTGCTCTCGCATCTGCTTCTATATATTAGGAAATTACTTTGCATAATGGATTTTCCACTAGGATACACAAATATCTTCCTTTTTGCCCATTATTCTTTTGTTGTGATCTGTAGCTTGTTAAATTTTAGCCTGTTTTGGGTTTATATGGTGTTTGGTTTCATGGCATAAAATCAATGATTCATGTATGGTAAAGCAATTACTAAAATATTTCCTTTAATTAATTGGTCTTGCATAATAATTTAATCTTTAAAATAACAAAACCTTCCCTAATTTAAAGGGTTTTCATATTCCTTTAGTGAGCATGTCTTTATTGCAGGGCAGTTTAGAATATCTGCTTTTGTCATTTTCCTAAACAATTTCATGAAGCAGAAATGTGAACAAAGGTTTGGTCATGACTGAGCATGTACTGTGATGTGCAGCTATCTTGAACTGCCCTGTTTGCCTCTGAACCAGAAGCTGCCTTCCCAGTCTTGCTTTCATCTTGAAGACATTCTGTACTTTTATCTGTGTAAATGCAAATGCCTGGTAGCTTCAAATTCTTTGTTATATCTCTTTTAGTACAATTTTCACTGCTTTGCAAATAGATCTCAGATTTATCATCATCCTTCTTGACTTTAAGCTTCTCCAGCAGAACCAGGTTATAAACTTTTTGTAGTTTTGCCTTCTCTCGATTTGCAGATATCTGTCATCTCCTGTTTTTCTCTTACCTCCCTAATCACTGCTTCAGCTAATGCTTCTTATCTTTCATTCTCACCTCAGAAAAGAATCTGGGAGGTTCTCTAGAGTTCTGTTGTTTATTTCTCTTCCTTAGCAGTTCACAAACTCTGGATTCTGAGTAGAGTTATAAGCTCATCAGAAGGTCAGGTGTTTCTCCTTTCACCTGCAAATTAAGTTGCAATGGAATGCTTTTGGATATCTCAGTTTGTAGTCTGCATTGTTGCCAACATGGATTTGATGACTGTCTTGTGCACAACTCTCAAAACTATCTTTCCTCTACATGCTCTTTCTACCAGCCTGAAATCCCTGTGTGTATTTGAGTCCTTTTCATAGATACATTTTGACACACTATTACATATTATTAACATGGAGCTCTCAGTATTCTTTATACGCCTTGGAATTTTTCAGCTACTCAAAGAGCTCTACTCCTATTGCTTCTTGCACTGGCCAGTGTTTCTGCAGACCTTGCAAGGAATTGCAGCTAGGCCTTTTCAGAAACAATTCTGCTTATTTTCTCATCTACACATTGCTAGGATTTTAAAGATAGAAAGCTTTCTTCATAGGGAGACAAGCTGAGAGAGAGAGGGAATAGCATGCATATAATAATGGGAGAAGATACATAAAGATGAATATCACTGATTTTATTCTGTTTTATTTTGTGGGCGCGGATGATATTTGTTTCAGCTTACTTGTCTGAGGCAGGTTATTGCTTATTATAGTAGTTCACTGTAAATTAGTTGCTTTTGCAAAAAAAAGATATAAAAAAAAAATAAAATAAGAAAGAGAGGTTGTCAATATTAAAATCACGCTCAATCTAGAATGACTGAAATGAATACTCCTTGTATGAACAGAAGTGCAGTGGGTTCCTCTCTCCTGCTCCTTTCAGATTTTCTTTTGGTGCTGAATAACACCTTTCCCTAAGAAATTCCATCTTACTTAATATTCAATCTACCAGTAAAACTTCTGTGAGTCTTCCCTGAAACTCAGGGAAGTGTTAAGGAGTTATCATTTAAAAATGTTAGTAACATTATTAAAGGGAAATTAAAGAATCACATTTTTATTAATTCTTTATAATTAAAAAAAAATTAATCCTCAGTAACAAACATAAGTATAGTTTATAATTTGCCTCTTTTTATTTACTGTCCCTTTTCTACTCTTATATTTTGTATTTCCATTACTATTTTTTATGTTGTCCAACTTTTAACTGAACCTGCAAATTTTAAAGAAGAATAATTATTTTTTTTCAGAGTGTTGGGAAGAAATTACCTCCAGCCACAGCAACTCAGGAGCCAACAAAAATAGAAGTGGACAGCAGAACAAAAAGTAGGTTTCATAGGTTTTTCTTTTTTGCACTTTGTGCTATCAAAAGCAAGCTGAATGCTTTTCTTTGGTTTTTAAAACAGTGCCCTGTATTTTAAAAAGCCAGGATGCAGATAGATATATTTTGGATAAATTTTGAGTAGGTGGTACCTAGACAAAATGCTTTGTTTCACAGAATCCTCTGAATTGTTTTTGCTCTTGTGACCTTACTTCAAGTTTTCTGCCACCAAAAATCAAGTTAAATTATGTGATCAATTTTCAGCCTTGAGGATACTTTGGAATTAATAAGAGTTGAATAAGATCCAAATTCAGTTTGTAACTTGTAAGTAGGTCATAGAAAAATTTCTCTCATTGTGAATGCCCTTGCCTTTTTTATATTTTTTTAAAAAATATTTTAATTATTTTATTTTTATTTCTTTATGTAGCAGAAATAAAACTGTATGCATGGTATAGTTTGTATAGGAAATCAAAGAAAAGGCTCCAGGGAGACCTTCCAGCAGCCTTCCAGTACCTCAAGGGGACCTACAAGAGAGCTGGAGAGTGAATTTTGACAAGGGAATGTAGTGACAGGACAAAGAGAAGTGGCTTTGAACTGAGAGAGGGCAGGTTTAGATCAGATGTTAGAAATTTCTTCCTGTGAGTGTAGTGAGGCACAGGAGAAGGTTGCCTGGAGAAGCTGTGGTTGCCCTGTCCCTGGCAGTGTTCAAGGCCAGGCTGGATGGGGCTCTGAGCCACCTGGTATAGTGAAAGGGGGCACTGGGACTAGGTGGTCCTAAAGTTTCTTTCCAATCCAAACTATTCTCTGATTCTCTGACCTTCAGTTCTTTTTGCATCATTTCAGTGCTTAGCAATGATGAAGCAATGATGAAATCTTTCAGGTATGTCTCTATGCTGTTCTAGGGAGGCATATGTGACTGGTTTACCAAATAACATAAATATATATTCCCCATCTTTTGATTTTATTTATGTAGAGTTACAAATACATGTTACAGATTCTGGTGGAAAAGAGGAAGGGGAAGAAAGCCATACCTTAGAATGGTAACAGAGTTATTTTCTTCAAATCTTGCCCAGTCCTTCTTCCCTCATGTGTTTATCCTTTAGATAGTTAGCAGATAACATTTGGTCTCAGAACTGAAACACAAACAGACATATAGGAAAGCATCTGGATCAGCAGAGCAGGATCTGTCTGAGGGAAGTGTGTGGTTACAAACTGGTTTGTACAGGTTTTCAGCTCAGAATTGCAAAAGCAGCTTTAAAGAGCTTTTAGTGAGTTATTGTCCATTGGCCCCACCATAATCATTGACTTGCTACATCCTCTTATCTTGTGCCCCCAGGCCAGCAGGCTCTAATGGGAAATACTGCAAGAATTCAATTGCCCTGAGGAAGTGAAAACTTGAAATACTGAAAAATGTGGAAACTGTTGATGCAGAAGAGGGCTCCTGAATGTGTTTTGGAATTACCTTTGCCAACCTGCAGGCTGAGCAGTTCAAGCTGACCTGAGTGCAGGTGCCATCAGAAGGGGTGGTCCAGGGGCTTTTCCACCTGCAGCATCAACCCTTGTGTGGGAAGCCAGGCTGCTCATACATCACACTTTCCACATCAGCTCATACTTCTGAGAGCTGAAGCTGCTCACTAAATCCCATCCCAGGGTATAGGAGGTTCAAATTTTCACATTTATAAACTGAGTATGGAAACCTTCTGACCAATGGTTAGAAAACTGCCTCTTCTACTGTGATCCATTGAGCTCTGGCTGACAGAGACACTTTTCCATCAACACTTTTGGGATCTGGATCATCCTTCTTTCACCTCTTTGTTATTTCCTGCAGACACACCTTTTTGGCCAGAAAAATCCTTCTTCTTCTTCTATTGCTGTCTTCATTCAACATCCATTTTGTCAGAGTTGGTGAGAAGGGTGGGCTACTCATTTGTATCTTGTTGAATTTTAACTAAACTACATTATTTATTATTTTATCTTTCCTGGAATCTCTGGGGCGTCAGTAGAATTCTTGGCTTCTCTGTTCATGCTTGGGAGAGAGAAGCACATCTATAGGAAGGTCTGATGTAATGTAATTATATATCATTTTCTTAGCCTCAAATGACATCATTGAAGACACATTTCATTCAGCTGAAGTTGTCCTTCACTTAAATTGAAAAATCTTTCAGTGCAAATGGAACATGCTTCAGTCTGGTTTGGTGTTTAATATAGGCAGAGGAGTAATTTCTTCACAATAAAGTTAATGTCTGATAGTCACAAATGAGGAGTATGATCAGACTTTGGCATAGGACTATAATCTGTCTAGTATTTGTCATTTCTCAAAAATTCAATTTTTACTTTTTACCACAAACAAGCTTGAAGAAGCAATCAGTGCAAGGAAGTTTTCAGTCTCAGTAAAATGGTGAATGTTCCAATTGCTGTGTTCAGCACAAAAGTATCATTCCACCTTGGACTTTCAGGTTTGCCTGGGATGGTAGTGTCCCAGTCTTTCTTGGAGTATTTAACTGCTGCACAAAACAGATACTGTGCCATTCTCCAAGGAAGTAGCAAGAAACAGCAGATCCATAGACTAAGTGCAGTATGGAGAGGGAGCTTTTGGGTACATGCTTTAGATTCCTTTGGGATTACTCTTGGAGATGAATGCTGCAAGCAAGATAGAGGTTGTGTTGGGAGAGGAATAATCCAGTTTTTCATTTTCCTCATTTCTTTCCATGACTGATGATGTTATACCTCAGTGCCAACTGGATAAAAAAAATGCAGTTGCACTGAGAAAAAGCCAGCTGAGAGAGGAAGCAGGTACCAGCAGCATCTTCCCTCTGCCAGTGGGGCTTCATGAAGGAGTGATGGTTGCTGACTTTTCTCACGCTTTGATTCCAGTCTGCTTTTTTCTGTAACTTTTCTGATGTGATGGGGCAGGATCAGCAGTGAGGCACTTAATGTGTCGTCTGCTCTTGGAACATGCAAGATGGGCTAAGCTCTGCAATGGGGTGAGCTGGTTGAAGCAAAAGGCAGAGGTATGTCTTCTCTAAGCTGCATCTCCCAATGATACTCTATGTAAATCTCCCAAAAAACAGATTGAAGATTTTGTGGGATAAACAGACGACTCTTCAGGGCCAAAGACGACCTTTTACTCAAAGGAAGAGCACAGTGAAGGCACAAATCTTTACAGGGTTTGAGTGATCCCTTGGAAAACATCACTAATCTTTTGCAAATGAGGGAATGCATCTTTGAAGAGAAAAGGGGAGAGCTGTTTGGTATAGAGTTGTGGGTCCCTAGATTTAGAGGAATATTCTGCTCTTGAAGTTCCATCTCTGCCATGTAGATAGGATGGCACATTAATGCATGAGTGTTTACAATCCTACTTCTGGAGTGAGATATATTGTTTTCTATTAAATAGCTTACTTTTAGTATGAGTGGCTTGTGGTGAATAGGATGTTGTAGAAAATATATCTAAGTTTTGAAGTAACTCTGTTGGTTTCTAAAATTAAGCAAAACGGAAACATCCACAACATCTGAGAGTTATTGCAGATTACTGAGGCTGCACTAATGGAGTATAAATAAGCAGACAACAAAATAGCAAAGGCAGTAAGTCACAGAGTACCTTGACCACAGCACTTAATTTGATTATTCCACTCACTATTTAAAATTTGTGTTAAGCTATTGCATAGGAGTACCAAGATCATAGCAAACAACTAATCTTTTTGCATGGTGATTATGTATTAATAGGACCATAGTTACTTCTGTTTCTATTTTTTTTAATAAGGGGTGTTTTGACAGTTTACATCTTACTAAGTTCTGTGAAAATATTAGTGCAATCTATTTATGAGTCTTGAGTGTAGCAATTAATAGTAGAACTAAATTTTGCTGAGAATTTGGATTTTTTTTCTGGTTTGTGGTTTTTGGTAATAGTTATGTAATCTTTCACTAGATTTTGTATGTTTTACTGCATTTCAGAAACATTTTATGAGTGATAGTCAAAGGGAGGAAGTTTAAGCTCAAGGAATGCTGCTTGTTTTCTTGCTTAGTATTATTGTTTGTGTCCATATTAATTGCTGTATGATTTAGACTTTGCTGATGTGGAAATATTTAAACCTCAAAAATTAATGATACAAAGAAGCAACAATAGAACTAAAAGGAAGAGATTGTGTCATCCTGCCTTAAGAAGAAAAACAAATTCCAGAGTCACTGTCCTCTTTGAAATTTAAGCTTGAATGAATGTTTGTCTGTGGACTGCCTTCTTGAAGGTCCCAGCTCATCCTAAGAGTGTGGCAGGAGAACAAACAGAGGAGTCATGCTTTTGAAGTGAAGCAGGGTTCACTGATACAGTAAATGGAGTTTGCTCAGATCTGGTTGGAACAGTGTAATATTTAACCAGTCTCTCAAAAACAAACAAATGAATTTACCTGCTATACTACTGCAGGACCCCAGGTCACAGAGCAGGTCTGAAGCTTGACATCAGCTCTTTACCCTGCAGTTGTAAACACATATCAAGCCACTGAATTCTGTCAGTGAAATACTGTCCTTGCAATGGCCTGGGTAATGAAGTAGCCATGCTCTGTAGGAAGGCTGCCCCTTGCCATTGCTCTCCCTCTTGAGGCAATGATTTTTCGAGGGGTTGAGACTTTATCAAAAAGGCCACATAGTCAGCCTGGGGACAGACAGTGCTGCACAAAGATACATGATAACAACCCCCATAAAATATCTCATTCTCTTTAGGTTTATCCATTCACTCAGTTCCTTGAGCAGTACCCATTGCCCATGGCTGGGAGGAGCTGTGAGTTTGCAGTGAGAGACTGTGGTCTGACAGAGTAAAGTACTGCTGAATCGATAAAATAGGACTGAAAAACATGAGTATCATCTTTTCTCTTCCCTTAATGTTTTCAAGATATCTGCTGTTGGGGTTTATTAACAGGTATATTTTTATCAGGTCAGGAGGAGAAAAAGGCTTCTGGAAGAACTGTCTGATGTATAAACCCAGCTTTGGATGTCAAATGTAAAAATGAGATTTATCATCTACAGCTGAGGGATACTTAGTATTGGTATCTTAGTCTGAAGTTTTAATTTGGCTTAAGTTTATTTGCCAGGCATGTAATATATTGTTTTGCCTTTTAGTATCTTTCTGGTTTTTTTTTTTTTTTTTTTTCTCGTTTGGAAAATCCCAAATTCAGCAAATTCCAGTGGGGTGTATACAATGCTGTGTCTGAAATTAGTTTTTTCTTTTATCTTTTCTTCCTTCCTATCTAAACATGACTGTTGACATTAAGTGCTTCTACATTCTCCTGCGGTATTGTGCCCTGCTGAGTAAGGACAATTTTAGTCCTGATGTGATATAGACTATTAGATTTTTCTCTGCTTTTATTTATCTGATTTTAAAGGTTCATATTATTTTGATTTCTGTTTGCTTTCTGTTTGCTTAAATAATGTTGATTTACCTATCCCTGAGGAGAACTTTGAAAGCTGACTTTGTCCAGTTGCTTACATTGCTCCCAACCCATCTGGGATGTTGTGACCTCTGTTGCATGATCCAATGGGTTCAGTGATTTAGTGTAGGTCTGTCTGAATTGTACTCAAGATGTCTAGACTTCCACTGTACATAAACCATATTCTTTTTCCATGGCTGTTCCTTCACTCTGTGTTCCTGTGCCAGCATTTGGAGCACAGGGGGGGTCATGAGCCTCCCCCAGCTCCCTCTTGTGCCTCTCAGAAGTTTGTCTCCTGGCTCTTTATGAACCACATCATAATTTGGTTGATTTTTGACATTTTTTCTATAGTTTAATTCCTTTGCTCTTTGCTGGTTTGCTGTTATTTAATTTTTTTTTTTTTTAAAGAAAATAAAAGGTTTAGAATTTGGTGGGGAGAGTGGACAGGTCATGGGACAACAGAGTTCTTGACATCAAAACTAGAAGGACAAGATGTGTATTTATCTGCTAGAGAAGGCTTACTTCCTGATCATCAACTGCTGTTTCAGATGCTGAAACCACAGCCTTTTCTCCACTCTTGTCTATCAGGGTCTTCATCCTGAAAGACAATTCAAATACCCAGTCTTCAAATAGCAAGCCTGAGGGAGGCTTATCTGTTATAGGACTCAGGATACCCAAGCCCTTTGCTATCCAAAACATTTTTTAACCTGAAACATGTGGGATTCATCCATGCCTTGAGCAGAAGCTGCACTGCAGACATCCTGTCAGAGCAATGCTGTAGTGGCTGCTTGCAGTTTTTTAGCTGTACTTTGTGCTTGGCTTCCCACTTAATCTGCAGCTGATGCTGTTATTGAATGGAGGATCAATGTCTGTGTCTGAGAATGGATGTTCTGGAATCATCCTTCTTGGGCTCAGGTGTTGTTTACCTCTGAGAATCCAGCCAGTTCTGTATCCCAAAAAAGAAATGCTAAGTGTGTTCCCAGTAACTAGAGACTTGCCTGAGTGTGCAGCACTCAGCTTCTTTAGTGCAGTATTACATCTACATCAACTCTGGGCTAATTCATTGAATCTATTATTTAGCACAGCTGCTTTGCAGAGTGTGGATATACTCAGAATAGCAAAAAACCCCACGATGATAATTTAAGGTAGCATACCACTGAAGTGTAAAATGTGTTGAATCTCGTATTTATCTGCAGGCTGCTTTGCATCCACCTAAGTTAGTGTGTGTCGGCTTTCTACCAGCTTTTACATTAAATATTGTTACACTGTCTCAAAGTCAAGGCAGTGAGCAGGTGGAGCATCCTAGCCAAGTCCACAAGGAGACATCCCAACCCTTCCTCAGAATGCAGTAAAGCTGCAGTTAGACACTCCTTTCATCCTCCCAATCTGAGTTGTTACCTGGTAGTTCTCACACACCCAGTGGTTTGGAAAAGTCACCAAATGCTTATTTCATAATGTTCTCTGCTTTCAGACCAGGGAAAAGGATTTTTCTTTTTTCCTTGCTCACTTCTTTCCCCTCAAAACTTTTGTTCATTGTCTTCATCTGAATTTTGTTTCTTCAGAGATACCAGAGGAGGTGTGGTGAGTTGACTCCACTCAGCAGCTATGCTCTACCCAGCCACTTGCTCCCCAGCAGGGAGAAAGCAGAGCAAGCAAAAGCAAGAAAATCAATGAATAAAGACAGTTTGATAAATAAATGAAAGAGAAATAAAAAGAGGCAACATAAAGGCAACCACCATTCAGTAGATCAATTCATTCACCACCTATAGTGGATCAATGTCCAGCTGGTCTCCAAGGAATGGAAACACCTGCAAAGCCATTTATTGCATTATTCATCTTTATTGCTGAGCAGGAGGCCATATGGCAGAGAATATCCCTTTACTCATCTTGGGTCAGCTGCTGTGTTCCCTCCAGCTTCTTGCTCACCCTGGCCTACTTGGGGGACAGAAAAGGGGTAAAAAGAAAACTGTGTAGGTATGCTGGGCAACAGTGAAAACACCAGTGTGTTACCAGTGCAGTTTTAGTCACAAATCAAAAATGCAGCACCATGTGGGTCGCTGTGAAGAAAACTAACTCCATCTCAGCCACACCTAATACAGGGCATGGCCAGAAAACCAACTGTAATGGTCATGGGTAAATTCAAACATTTGTTTTCAGAATAAGAAATCTCTGAAGCCTAAGTTCTTGTTTGCTTGAACCAATGACACATCAAATTAATGCTGTTTCTGAATGACAGTGTGTGGACTGAAGAAGAGCTTTCCTGTTCCCTATTAGTACTATTTAATTTCTCAGCTGATGGTGCTTACAGAGAGCAGATTTTCAGATGCACATTTCTAGGCTGCTTCTTTACAGTTGATGTTCCTCTCACTAAACTTTAGAAGTTTGGAGGGAGCTTATGTGTCAGAGCCCTAAGTTTGGGTTATAATAATGAGTTTGGTATCTGGACTTTTTGGGGGGTGGTGCCACTGTCACTGTTGTCCAGGGAGTTCAAATCATGGTTCAGCTAATCAAATGTAGGTGTCTGCTCTGGAGTCAGGAGTGGCTCTCAAGGCTTTGCTCATTTCAGTGACTTGATCTCCATTGACTTTAGTGCACTGACCAGGTTGGTTTCTAACATCAGATGCCTGAATCTAAGTTTAGACACAAGGCCAAAGCTTGGGGGCTGAAATCAGTAGCCTGCATCTGGAGCTGTTTGAGATACCCCCAGGGAATTTAGTTCTGAATTGCCTCCAGCAGTCAGGCCAGAGGGACCTGGGAATTCCATAGGTTCAGCCATACTATGCATGTGTCTTACATACCCACAAGTGTCTGAAAAGGCACTTCGTGTCTGGGCAGCTGAACTGACCCCATGGAGGAGCCTCAGATACCCTCAAGTGTGATAATGCAGGTTCTCTTTATAGTAAGTATAAAAGAATAAATCCTGTTATTTCAAATTAATTTGTATTTCTGTGGCCTGCCAGTACTTCTCTGCATTGAATATGGAAGTTGACTAGACACAAAACTCGGACATTTAAAGGGAGGTGAACGTTTCTACAAAATCACATGCCCTTCTACAAACAGTAGAGTAGTTTACTTGGTCCTTTCAGGCCTGCTGTCTTAGAGTATCACATATTTTTATGCAGTTTAACAGCTGTAAAACATATTCCCTTTTTATTTGTAAGGCACATTGACATACTCATCTGTTGCACAGCAACATGTAAGTAACTGCTTTTCATGACAACTGCTTTTTATGATTTCTGAGTAGGAGTGCTGGCTTCTGTATTTTCCAGATGAAAGTTGAGATGATGCCCTTATTTATAGATCGTAAAGGAAAAAGGGTTGAGGAAACTTTTGAGTAATACTCAAAACTTTTACACTGAGTGTACAGGTGGTTTAGTTATTAATGCATTAACGTTTATTAATGTATTATTTATTGTTGTACCATCTTTATAGATTCATAAATATCTTCTTTCTTGCACACAAGGGGATAGATAGGCTATGTCAACCTTTATGCTTCCAGTTTATGCAGTCTGGTGAGAGGCCGTACCAGTGGAACTATGGAAGGAAGTGTCAGATACAGGCTTACTCTAAGGGAAAGAGTTTGTGGCAGGTTGCTGTCCGGAGCAATTTCATTTGAGATAATGGTTTTAGAGGCTACAGAGCTGACTCCCTGGATGACGTGTGTGGGAATGCTTATCAGCATGCAGTTTTTTAAATATTTCATGTTGTTTATGAAGGTCTAAAATACAAAGAGAAAGATGGCAAGGAAATAAGGCAGCACAAAGAGACACTAATGGAATATTTTATGAAGATTATTCACCCTTGAATAAGCAGTTGTTATAAAGTGATAATTTATCACAGTGAATGTTCTTCCTTTCAGACAAGGAGTATTGCAAAGTGATATTTCCCTATGAAGCACAGAACGATGATGAGCTCACAATCCGGGAAGGTGATGTTGTCACACTTATCAGTAAGGTAAAAGCAATATTATTCTCTATAAGCAGTGATACAGTTTTAAAAATTGACATAATTTAATTGCCATAAAATTAGTATTTGTGCCTATAGTGTTGTTGCTAAACCAATGCTAGTTTGACAATTAAACATTAGACAGAATTCAGAGCCCTACATCTCCCTTCCTCTTGTGCTTTAGAGCCTTACCCTGATAATGAATGTTAAGGGAAGAACAGCCAATGTGTAATCAAATTTATACAATTAATTTTAATTTGAATCTGCTGTCAGATCAACATCAATTGCAAATTGATCCCCGTAACAAACATAATGGTTCAGAGAATAAACTGGAAGATTCAAGAAAGCAGCAGCTTTGAGTATCTCTCTTTGGTGAACGAGTTACTTTTCTTGTAGGAATTGTGAATTAGATTTTTGTGTTAGATTGAAGTAATGTGCCTAAATTAACTTACTGAACTAAACATTTAAAATTTAGCCACTCTTAATATTCTGATAAATCAGAGAAAGGTGACAAAACAGAAAAGAAATAGTTTTACATCTGTGTTTTTTTCTAAAATTATGCTAAATTATTCAAGATTAGAAATGAAAAAACAGTGCTAGTATTTACACTAAATCTTCAAAAGCCATAGAGTGAGATGGTGAATAAGCAGTTAGTTTTCCTTTAGAAGAGCTGTGCACTGTGTTACAAAGAACAGATTACAGTTTAGGTACACTTAATTTCCTGGTCCTGTTTAAAGAGCAATTTGTTTAAAAATTTTTGGTTGCTGGACATAAATATTTGTAGGGGAAAAAAATCTATAAACTAGAAAAAGCTGTGGATTTTCCGTGAGGAAAATGAATCATAACAATGTACACAATACTGCTGCTTTTGTTTGTACTTATATAAAGGTAAAATAATTAATTCTATAATTGATGTGTCATAAGAAATTGTTACTTAACTGAACAATTTGGCATTGGGTGAAAGAAACCCCAAAATCTTGGGAAGTCCACCTGGGGCTGTGTTTGCCACATATGAAGCTATTTTCAATCCTAGAGGACATCTTCTTTGTCCTGAGCAATATGCATGTAACCAAAGAAAAGTAATCAGGCATTTGGTAGGAAGAGAAACTGCAAATGTAAGAATGAATTGTGTACATTAAATATCCTTTCATGACTTGCCCTCATTGACCATTCTTTAGGTTGTTTGTAGAGCTGTGTAGCTTTGCCTGATTTAGAATGTTCTCATGTGAGTATTTAACAGTGTTTCTGATCATGAAAATGGCTTTCAAGATGTTGCTCCTGTCCACTTTATGCTTTATTGACCAGAATGATTTAATTCCCCAAGATGGCTGGTCTCTGGAGCTGTGTTCATCAGCAAGCATAGACAAAAAGACAATTATATTACTGAGGTGTCTATGTGAGATTTCATTATCTTGCTTTTCTGCATTTTTTCTTCCCTCTGCCTCTGCCCTCACAGTGGAAGGATATTTGTCTTTTATAATAACTAAGCTAATGATTTGACCAATTGATCAGTTTTCCTAGCCACTCAGAGAGAATGGTTTGGAATAGTAAATACACTATTCTCTAGCTCTGCCCTTCTACTCTTCAGTGATATCAAGCCATTGCAGACATTTTATTTAATTTTCTTCTTTTTTTCTCTGTCATGTCACGTCTGTGAACACTTACATAAACCCATGTCTCTAGAGACTGGGGGATCTCAATGTACAAAAACTCTGGAGTTTCTCTAGGGATGCCTTTTTATGTGGTGTCAGAACTGATCTGAGCCACTGAAGAAATGGTGCTTAACAAGCAGTCACTTTGCAGATCCCTTTGTGCTTTGCAGGCCTCATTGCAGTCAGACTTGTGGGGTTTCTTCATCTGTTTTTCAACGCAGTTAAAAAAATAAAATTCAGACTGTGGAGTCAGGGTCCTTGCTGTAGAGTTCTGAAAACAGTGAGGTCTCCTTTATGCTCTACCACATAATACAGTAACTTTATTTTAGTCCAGAGCTGCTGAAGCAGATGTCTGTTGTCATCTTGCTTTAAGTCAGCAATAACAAAGTCAGCCTCACCTTTCTGCCCATCAATGGCTTCTGCTAGAGAGTGACCTGGAGTTCAAATCACCACACTTACATGACCAGTTAGTGAGCCATGCTGACTAAGAGGCATCAGAGAGTAACATATGGAATGCTTCAGAAATTATTATCATAACTTTTCTTTGCTATCAGATTACAGAGTTTCTTTTAATTTCTTTGTAATGAATTGTTTTGCTTTCTATGCTGGAAAGCATTAGGCAACATTTATTCTTCTAAATTATCTAGACTCAAAGAGAGAAGGCTGGTACTTCTAAGGAAGCAGATGGGTGTCACAGTACTTCATACAACCACAGATGCATTATTGTAAAATAATGTATTTTGTTGAAATCACTAAAACCAAAAAAGTGATATAGATTCCCAGCATAAAAAGTCTGTCACTAGACTAGTCTGTTTTTCCACAATTAGATCCATAGGACCATTGAAGACTCATAGTTTTAACTCATGCTGAAATTGCTTTTATTTGAAAACAACAGCGTTGGTGAGAATGTGTGGGAATGGCTGAAGTAAGGAGTGACAGAAGAATGGGAGAGAAATCTCATGAAAAGAATGTAAAATGCATTACAATAATATTAAAAGCATGAAGATGAGATAGCACTTGATAGGTGCAAAGACAAAAGGGGATGGATCAAATGAGTGAAATGGGAAGTTCCTACAAGAGCCTGGGTACAGGTGCACACCGTGTGGCAATGGGTATGTGAGGAAGCTGTTGGTCTAATATTTGTCTTAAAATGCTAAGACCTAATTTTGTGAAAAGGTGTAGAATCAGTAAATGCAGAATTCAATTTTAACAGTATCCACAGATAAAAGGGATAGGAATATAACAGATTTCTCTCTTTCAGTCAGTTGAATTAGTTGTTAAAGTCCCTTTGTCAAGATCGTAAAATCAAGATCATAAAATATCTCTCTAATAGAAAGAGCAGACTGTTTCAAGTTCTCACTGTTTTGATGGATGTTGAGATCTTGAATCACAAGCTGGTCAGAACTTCCCAATGGGGCTCTGTGATAAGAGAATTTGAATATCTGAGGTTTCTTTGAAATAGCTAAAGAATACTTTGAACAGATTTGCAGAATCACAAGTGACCTCCCTAATCACATGGAGAATGTGCTGGAAAGGTTTATTTAAGTGCTGAAGAAAGTCAGTAGAGGCTGATCAATTGCAGGTCAGAATGGTATTTAGTGGGGAGATATAGGGAGAAGGATGGCATTATGCAAAACTGATAACTAAAATTAATTCCAATTATTTGGAAAATATACACTATGAGCTAGAGTCCAAGCATATCTTAGTTAAAATGTACCTAAAAGACTGAAGAAAAGCAGAAACCTCACAAACAACCATTAAAAAAAATTTCTGGAAAAGGTTTTTCTTTCCTTCGTTTCCCCAGTGAAGCAAATACTCTTGTAAATACCTAGAAAAGGTTTTATTTATTAATAAGTGGAAATAAAAGTAGGCAAATGGTAGTCCTTTAATTCTTTTATGCAGAATAATGTAAAAAAACTGGAAATATTGGTCAGAATTGTAACAGAAGGTAAGAACTTCATCTTCAAGGCAACAAATGAATAGACTTGGTACCTTTGCTGTGCAAAAAAGGAGTCTAAGAAAAATGCACCTTTGAAAAAAAGAGAATAAAAATCTAAATACAGTAATTTTACTTGTACAGTTAAGGAGATGGTTGTGCATTTTGATGATTAGATATGTTCATAAGGTTAAAATTGTGAATGGTAAGAGGCCATGAGATTGACACTGCAGATTAATTTTGTATTGTCAAACATTTGTGTTTCTTAGGTTGTTTTTTTTTTTTTTTTGTGTGTCTTCAAAATATTCCTGACAGTATTTGGGTATGGGCAAGAACACTGGTAATCAATGCACCCTGCAGGTAAAGGAGAGTGGCAAACAGCTCTTTTATCATGCTCAAATATTCATTTTGAAAGATTGTATTTATAATAAATACAGTTTCTTCTAAGCAGCAGAAGATTCATGTGACATTTTCAACTGTCATCATGAAAATTTTACAGGACTTTTTATTCCAGCCCTCTTAGACATAGCTATTGTAAGCTACTTTTCTACAAATTTATAAATAGCTTTGATAAATTATGACAAAATACATAGGATTCTGAAGACTTCACTGGCACACAGAAAATTACCTGTGTGAGGAATCAATAGAAATTGCTGCATAATTTCAAAGCAAATACATCAAGAACACACTGGCAGCTGTGCACTCATTCAAAAGCAGTTTTATTGCAAGGATGTAAAGAAGACTTCATTGCAGTGCATCAATCTACCTGAGCTCTGGACAGTAAAGACCATTTTGTTTCCAGGACTGAAAATGGCCTGGAAAAATAAAATTAGCTGATTCAAAAATAATTGCAAGTTTGAAAAGCTGGCAACAATGGACAGATATCCTCATCTGAACCCTTATTATCAGTGGACGGCACTGATATCAGTGGCAATTCTGCTAATTCTGAATTTATAAAGTGATTTTGCTGATGCTATTCAAATAGTATTGGTAAAGTTACTGCATTGGTATCATGAAAGACACAACAGGATAATTACTAGTGAAAAATTTACATGACTATTTATCTGGTCTAGATATTTAATGAGATATTTAATGGCAACCCAATTTGTAGAGCTTAATTCTGTGCTGGGGGGCAAAGAGCCACAAACCTAGTTTTAAAAATGAGCATAATGGCAACCATTTTTTACAAAGCTCATATTTGCTGTTGGTGTTTAAAATTATTGTTAATAATTTATTGTGAGATTTGCAAATTTTGTGGTTCAAAATGCTGTACATTTAGCAACTTCCTGCCCTGCAGCATATGCAGTCGAGTGATAAGACAGACAAGTCAGCACAGGTGAGTAGAGGAGTATAAGGAAACAACTCAATGAGATTCAGTCTTGGTAGTCTCTTTCATCATATCATTTTCTCACTGCTGCAGTGGTGCTCTGTGTGCTTGTCCCTG
This sequence comes from Urocynchramus pylzowi, assembly GCA_013397555.1. Taxonomy (NCBI): domain Eukaryota; kingdom Metazoa; phylum Chordata; class Aves; order Passeriformes; family Fringillidae; genus Urocynchramus; species Urocynchramus pylzowi. The sequence goes on from VZRH01007150.1 coordinate 2,357,348, forward strand.
CAAGAGCATGGGATCTGGCCTTATGCAGAGCCCTTAATGCTGCCCAATCCTTAGGGTAGCCACAAGGTTAGGTTAATTCAACCCTGACTGTATTTACAGGCAGTTACTGGAGCGTGGCCCTTTTACCAAAGATTCTACTGCTTTTCTTTCCTACAACATCTTTAAATGCTCATCCTGGTGCAGGAGGTAACTGTCCAGAGCTCTTTCTTTAGCTGAGCAATTGGCAAGGCAAACTCATCTGGGCAGGGTTGTGAAGGAAAACAGCTGCTCTAACGGATGCAGGAGGCTCCTAAAGGGATGAAATTAGTAAGTGCTGTGTTAAAGGATCTTGCCAGTGAGTTGAGGCCGTGAGCAGGGGAAGGAGCAGGAGGCAGACAGTGTGATAGAGAAGGACACTTGCTGATATTCAAACATTTTGCTGGGTTAAGGAGTCACTAGGGATGCCACAAATTGTTTCTGTGGGGTTTTAGTCATTGCTGAATTTTTCTGTGCACCTTTAATTACAAACAGCACACACATATTTTAGAAACCTTAGCTATAGAAATATGTGAAGGAATTAAAAACTCTAAGTTTTTTCTTTAAATGTGAGCTAATAGGTAGGTATCACTACTTTTCCTTATTAAGATGAAATCTTCACTATTTTTGCCTTTATGCTAAAAACAAACCAACAGAGTGATAATATCTGAGGTCATTAAAAATACACCTAATTAGCAAGAAGATAGGATTTTTCCAAGCAGAATGATTGCAGCTTAAGACTGTCTCTTTCAAAATAAATTTTGAGATTGTCTTGTTCTTCCTCTGAAAGCAAGGAAAAAATTAGTTACATTTCATGATAGTCAGGTAATTTTGCTTTTCCTTGATTGACAACTAAAATCAAACTTTTAGCTAATTTTTAGAAAATAGTTTTCTAATATAACCATACAAAAAAAATTAGGTTATGTAGTTAAAATATGATCAGGTTTAATAAAGTAAAAATACAGCTTTCTGTCAGAGTAACACAATGGACTTTTGTTGACACTGAATATTTGGTCATGGAGATGCCCCTTTTTGTGGTTTTAATACAAGATATTTTGCACATTTGTAACTTCTGCAGAAATCTTGCATACAGAAATTGAAAGGAAAACAGTAAGTAAGCATTTAATAATGCCCAGCTTTAAGAAGGCTTTTATGATGTTTTGTGTTTATAGAGAAGCGTATAAGCAATAAAGGCACTTACATCTTGCCTCTGGAAATAAATGGATATTTCCCTCAGAAAGAACAATACCATAAAGGCTCCTGAGTATTCATGAATTATTCGTCATTGGCCAGGCCTAATAGCTGTGCCTAATCTGCTTTCTGTGTTCCTTGTCCCCTACCCTTCACTACTTCCCTTGGCACCAGTTTTTCCCCCAGGACATCCTGCCTCCTCCTCTGATTGGGAAACCTGCTTGTGTCACTCTGCTGATTCCCTACAAGAAATGATTTTGCCCATTGTGCATGCTGAGGGTGCAGTTTTACATGATGGATGGTAGGTGGCTGCTGAAAGGGATGGTTCTCCTGCCCTTTCACCTTGCATCTGGCAACCACAGGACACCCAGGGGTGTGAGCAGGGACAGGTGACGGAGGAGTGGGACTGTCCCAGCAGCTTGCTGAGAGCTTGGTGTAGCAGTAGGGTCACTTTTCCCTGACCTGGAACTTTCCTCTGTAGGTTTTTGACTAATAGGAATCAGAAGGTTTGGATCTTTTCTGGGTTTCAAGCCATGGTGCCATGAGGGATGGCAGCTGGGGTAGGTCCTGCAAAACAAGCCCAGTTTGACATACCTCCACTGTGTGCAGCTAGTGCCTGGGGTAAAACTTGTGTCATTGCACAGAAGCATGAATGCTTCCTCAAGTGAGTGATATAAAGCAGTTATATAAAACTTGTGGGCACACTGATGATCAAGTAAATAAATGTTCATTTTCTGAAATTATGTTATATACTCAGTAAATTATGGAAAATAGACTCTGAGTCTATTGCTTGGACCTTGTCCTTGGCCAAGAATTTTAAATGTTTATAAATAATTTTGTAACAGTCATATTTTGCAGCATTTCTTGGCTGCTGTGATTAACAGTGGGGCATTAAGGTCTCTCTAGAGACAAAGCCTGACAATGTTTATTTGGGAACCAGGTGCAGCTTACTTTTCATTGGTATCTTTAGAAATATTACTGCAGCACAAATGTTTGAGCTAAGCACTTAAATAAGCTTTTAAGCTTCTGATTAGTCCAGGGAGAGTGGAACAGCCAGCATTTGAATGCTGATCTTGTTAATATATGTATAATATTATTTTTTAAAGTACACACTGAAGTTGTCTTTTCCTGGTTTTGTTACCACCAATTGTGATGCTACAACAGTGACTTCAAAAGAAGGGGATTCTTTTGTTCATGGGAAGTTCCAAATTTGAATTTTGACAAACACAAGTTCATGCCAAGCTATGTAGGTGAAGTGGCAGGATCCCTCATGTGTGCAATGCTTCCAGATTTGCATAATTTGAAAGGCATTTTGTTTGTAAGTATGTTTAACACAGCCAAGCTAAACTAAAAAGGTGACATATTTTGAGATAAAAAAGGAAAGAATTTTTTTTTTCTACTTAGAAAAGATATTGCTGAAATGCTGAGGTGTCTGGAAAACTGTGATTATTGCTCACAGTGTGGGGTTTAGATTCACTGCTTAGCTTCATCCTTTCTTTAATTCTGAATGTTGGGTTCACCTGCTGGTTTGATGGTATTATCTGAAGTCCAACCTTTTCAGGGCAGAGGAAGCTATTTCAAGGGGAAATTAAAATGCACATACAATGCCAAGTAATTAGTAATTGTAATTAGGACTCTGGTCCTAAGATGTCTTCAATCTAAGTAGTAATAGCATTAAATAATCTTTCAAATTCTTTTGTTCTAGGTTTTTATAATCTTTCTAAATACAGAAAATATAATTATGTAAATATTTTATCTTGGCTCATCAGAGGCATAAATTATGTCTGTTACTAGAACCACCTTTCATGTTTGTGTTGGCTAATTTAGTTTTAATTTGAGCATTGGAGTGTTAGAGTTTTATGATGTGGAACATATTTATTTTTCCATGATAATTCTGCTGACTGAACATTGCAAATTAAGTGAATCCTCCAAAGAGATTGTTTTGTTCAATAAGCAACTTAATTCTTCCTGTTTGTACAAATATTTCATCAAAGCTTTTTAGCCTCATTACTGATTAAACTATTTAGTCACAGAATGTAAAGTCAAAAGATTAGACCTAGCCTGAAACATATTTAACAGAAAAAATACAACTGCTTTGTTAGATCCTCTGCTCTAATGTCCTGGGTATTGCAGGTCATTCATTATTCTCAGCCAGTTTCTTTTTTGTAGGGTTCAATAACCTGAGCCAATTTTAAAACAGACTTTGTCTTCTGGAGAGGTGTCTTCTTGTTGTGCCTTCCAGTAAAATCCACAGCCTGGAAAGAGCAGTGAAACCAGAGCTGAAATAATGTCTGATTTTGGACTATATCTCCTGTTCCCTTCCATACAGGGTTGACCTGAGGATTTCTTAGTAGAGCCTTGGAGCTTGTGGATAAATAAAAATTTTCCTGTTTGACTCCTTAAGCTTTGAAAAATGCAACTGGCATTATCAGATGTAAGGTTCTGTATGGCTTGGGCATGAGAACTGACAGGACCTGGGAAGGATCCATGCAGGATTTGAGGCTTTTGGGATAGGTTAAAGATTGAGCAGGATAAACCTCTGGGTTAGGGGCCAAACAGAGGTTAGAGGCCAGACTTGGAGGTTTCCTTTAATACTTTTCTTTCAGTATTTCATAATCTACATATATATGCAAGAAGTATGTAAATTGAAAATGGATTTTCTCCAGGATTGCTTCAGAGGGCAAATTTTTTTGTCTATTGAGCTTTTTCTTTTATCTAAATTATCTTATATTAGGTAGTTGTTGAGAGATTCACTTTGTCTTATTGACAGATCTTAAAATTATGTTACTGCCAAGGAGTACTTGATTACTAACCAGATGCTCTAAATTATGGCCATTTTCTTAACAGCATTTAACAAATTTTGCACTTTTTTGTACTGTAAAGTCTCAATCCCAGTAGCTGAGTTTATAGTAAGTAACAAACCTTGATCATTTGGAGAAGTACTAGGTAGCACAATGTGGGAGTAATGTAAGCCTCTGGAGAGATGTTTTCCTTCATTCATAGATAGCTTATCAAGTTTAATGAGAATTGATGAAGATTCTAAAATCAATTCTTTTCTAACTCTTAAGATAAACTTGGATTTTGAGGATGATCTGTCTTGGCTTCAGCACCATGACACTGAATGTAGCAAGAATTTTTTAAAGAAACATATTTCAATATTATTAAAATGTTTCTTCACCCTGATTTAGCATGACTTTGTTGTTTTCCTCAAAAGCCAAGTTGCATTAATGAAGATCTGATGTGTTTTTAATGATGGTTTGACAGTCACAGAGCCTGCCCAGTGGCCTTCTCTGGTGTTTGTGAGAGTTGGGACCTCTTGGCCCCAGTGCTGCAGTCAAGCCTGGAGGCCCCACAGGTGCCCTGTGAGGCTGAAAGGCAGAGAGCTTGTCCTCCAGATTTGTCTTTCTATGAGGCCTTTAATCCTCAAATTCAGAAGCCTTTATATGTTGCATGTATCTCTGTGTATTATGGTTGATGTCTTGAAAAACTCAATGGACACATTTTGTTTGCATTAAAGGTGGTTTGTTTTTCTTTAAATGATGATGTTGGCTAGCTGCTGTCAAAAGACTTCTGGAGAGATGCTTACAATAGGATTAGCAGTAATTTAATGGGGGGCTGCCAGCACAGCAGAGCTGACACATGAAAGCTCCCAGTGCAAACATAAGAGGGGTTCATGGCTTTCTGAATAATGCTATTTTTCCAGATCAACATTCTTCTTGATCAGAACCAACTTCAGAAGGGCAGAAGGAAAGCAGAGATTTAATGAATGCAAATTACAATTGCTGGGATTTATTGTTGTTGTTGTTATTATTATTATTATTATTATTATTATTATTATTATTATTATTATTATTATTATTATTATTATTGACTTTGTTTATTTATTTATTTATTTTTGTTCTTGTTATTATTTTGTAAAGAACTATGTCTTCCAGTGGAGATTTCCAGAAACATAATACTTTCTTAAACCCTGCACTGTTATGGTGTATCTCAGTACAGATACTACAGTATAAGTTTCACATACACTTTTCTGGGGGCCTACTTTTTCTTGTTCCTAGTGTTGCTTTCTATCTTAGCTGTGAAATCTCTGTGATGGAATGGTTCTGTATCAAAAACTCTTAACCAAAGAGCTGAAAAATTGAGCAGTTATGGGTTGATGTCTGAACTATAGCTTCATATTTTAGCAGTATTGCAAAGTACCATCATGTTCAGAGGAGCAGACTATGCAGCAATCAGCTCCCTCAGAAAAACAGAAGTCCTGTTTACAGATGAGAAGATTGGCCTTTTTCAGATGTATTTCTTCAAGAGTTTACACAGCTGCAGTTCAAGTCATGGATAGGAGAGAAGATAATTACAAAGCTTATTACTCATTTTGTGACCTTGGGGAATAGAAAAAAATCTCACATTTACTTATACTGACAAAAGTCTTCCTCTTCACTAGGGGCAGCTTGAAAGGTAGGTTAGGGAGTGGAGAGATGAACTTGGGCCAGGGCACTCCCTGAAATTGTCAGTCCTCCCAAAGGTAGCAAGAGATGAGGAGAAGGCCTGGCTGCTTTGGAGGAAAAGGCAGGAAACATCTTTGCCCCTAAAGTTAAGTGGAAAGCATGGCTGCAGCAGTGGATGCCTGCTTCCTCTCAGGCTTCCTTGTGTTTTGGTAAAGAAATTCATTTCTGCAGAAATTGCTCAGCTGTTGGTAGATTCCCAGTATCAGGTGGCTGTTAATGCTGGAGAGAGCAATCTTGATGGACTTGCAGCTGGCTGCAGTGATGATAGAGATACAAGTCCAATGGGCTTCTGAGCACATTACCATGTATACATAGAGTCAAGTAGCTACAGGGTTTTCTTTAAGTGATTAAGAACAGTCTCATAGCATACAGTAACTCTCCTCTAAATGGCTTCAAGAAAAAAAGAGTAAAAAGAAAAAGGGTAAAATAATGCATAGTACTTGAAAGAAAACATACACTGGAGCATGTCTGACATTTAAATTATAGTAATCTTGCAGGCTTTATTGATTCCTGGTAAAATAATGAAAAAATCCAAATAGTAGGGTTTTATTATAAATATGTTCACAAGCAGAAGTGCTGCTTTGCATTTTCAGCAAAAATGTTGCTTTCCTTCATGCTTCTTTTATCTGGTTCAGACCTAGAGTGCAAATAGCAGTGTGGGCTGGAAATAAACTCATTTCTAATAACCAAGTCTGTTTTTTTAAGAGGGAGAACTTTATATGAAATAAAAACCCCTCTGCCTTTGGGGTGTATGAAACTCCTGCCTCCTTGGAGCAGAGGGAAGGGCTGTGAAGCTGTAAGCATTTCCAGCAGGGAGAGTTCAGTCATATTTGGTAGTGGGGTAATCACTCACCACCAAGCTTGTAGCTGGGACACAGCTTGGCATGAGAGACATGTCACCTGCCAGGCATGAACTTGAGCCTTTCAATTTCATGGTCTTGAATGTGGTGTCAGGTACTAAAGGGGACTGACAGCTCTGCCTTATCCACCTCCATTGTCACCTCTTTTACCATCAAAGAACAAACAGTGATGGTGTTTGAAGGAAAGGAAGTTTGTGTTCTTGGCTGGTGGCAGCTGGGCTCCTGCACTGGGGATGTGCCATGGGCCAGTGTGTGCCAGTGGTGTCTGTCTGGGTGCAGCTGCTTCTGAGCAGAGAGGGGAGCATCTGCCAGACTGCAGAGCATAAGGTGCTTTATGCTGGGCTTTTTCTCCAATCTCCACCATCTTCTGCTTTTTTCCTGTTGAATTGAGAGCACCAAGGGAAAGAACAGCCCAATGTTTGCTCTAGTACAAAGCAGTAGTTCTGCTGCTAAGAAACCTTTTAACAGGATACTGTGTGCATAAGAGACCAAGCAATGTCATTATTTTTTAACCCTGAAGAGGAGAAAGCATGACTCTACCATTTTATGACTTTTCTTTGTCAGTATGAGAGTGGCTGCAGGATCACTGCAGTTGCTAAAAGGTGACTAAGCCTTGATTTTATGCTGTCAACCCTACTTATGTGTCTCACTGTATTTCACTTCCATTCAGTAACAGTGTGATAAATCTGGTGCTCTGAATGGAAACTTTCTTTGCCCATATCTCTGCATGGCTTTTGGCTGGTATCTCTACTGATGTATCTCTCTCTTCCCCCTCTCCTCTGTCCCTACTCTTTTAGTCACCACAGACATAAGTTTCAGAGTAGAACTGTGTTTTTAGCTTTCTTGTTTTACCATTTGGGTTTGGGTTTGTATTTTGTTTTCTTTTTTGATGTTCCCTTCTGGAACAAAAGTCTGTTTTCTCCAGATGATTCTCTCTTCCAGTTTTATTCACAGCTTGTATGTCTCAGTGCTAATTCAATAAAGAATAATTCTTCTTATTCTTCACATCAAGGAAAGGACTGATGTTTTTTAGTTCACTTGTGTATACTCTTATAATTATTGGCAACATGTTGACAAAAGGTAGCTATATTCTGATTTTCTAGTAGTTTCCATTTCTCCCGGATATACCCTTTCCTCTGACTTATGTAAGTGTTCCAGCCCAGGCTGACATTTGAGTACCTTATATTTTGTGTAATATTTATTTCTTATAAAATTTAAACATCTCAAAAATTCTTCAACACTTCAGTCTTTCCTTTCACTGTGTTTTGTCCAATTTTTGCCCAAATATTTAGCACAAAATGAATGTTGCTAGTAAAGCCAGTGTATTCAGTTTTTTGTGCTTTATTTGAGAACTGCTGAGCTTGGAATTAGAATGGTTGCTGAATGGATGTGACAGCTGGAATCACACTCTGCCTTCCTTGGGGCAAGCCCAATGGGCAGACAGAATGCATGACATGGAGGATTCCCTATCCTTGCTCTGCCTGACTGAAGGGACTGAAGGGACTGAAGGGACTGAAGGGACAGGGGCAATGGCACCAAGCTCTTGCCCAGCACAGCAGGAGCATCTCCTCTGTGACTGTCCCACCTGCCAGGTGCCCTGGTACAGTCAGTGTGAGGCTGCCCCAAGTTACAGGTGATAGGCCTTGAGCTGTGCCAGAGGAGTTTTAGATGAGATGCTAGGAAAGGTTTTGTCACCAAAGGAGATGTCAATCGCTGGAACAGGCTGCCTAGGGAAATGGTTGAGTCTCCATCCCTGGAGGTATTTAGAAGACCTGTAGATGTGGCACTCAGGGACATGGTTTAGAGGTGGACTTGGCAGGGCTGGGACAAAAAAAATGGATTCAGCAATGTTAGAGTTCATTTTCATGCTGAACTGTTTTATGATTTTACTTCACTAGAAATGAGGATAAAACCAAGATTTGTATTTTAATGAGAAAATACCGAAATCTCCCTCAAGATTTTTAATTTCTCTGTTTCATGAATCTGCCTCTGCTTGAATAGTCAAAGTAGGCTTGGCAATGTGAACCAGCAGTGAATTTCTCTGAGGTCTTTGATTGCACTGTCACTGCAATGAGAACGTGGATATAGTCTCCAAATTAAGCTTTGGTAGGAGATGATTTTTACAGTAGCTAAATGTTGACACAGCTACCACTTAACTTGATGAATTTCAGTATCTGGAGTATCTTTTTTGCCATGTTTTATTCCTTCAGTTTCATAAAAATTTTGTGAGGGTTTTTTTCTTAAAGGAAACCAAAATTCATTTCTAGTACTTGGGTTACATTTTCTTCATAGGACTTTGGAGACATTTCATATCTGATTTTTGTTTAAATTGTTAAATGAATCTGACAGGATAACATGGAGATAAAGCAGAGATCCATTTGGTTTGTTAATAAATTTTGGGTTATTAATAAAAATTTGTCAATCTTGATACCGGATTGCTTGACAGCTTTTCTATAAAATTTGTATTTTGAAATTATAGCCATTTTGCTGTACTTCAACACATGAACACAAGATATGTTAAAAAAAGACAATACGGTTAAGATTGCATGGCTGATGGCAATCTGGAAGAATTGGAGTGGTTTTTGCTCAATATTCACAAGCAAACACATTGTTTTCATCATGCTGCACTGGTTGTGCTTCATAGCTCTGCCCTTTGTCAGTACTTGTGGCAGCTTGTGCAGCTGTAACTCAGGTGTGCTTGGGTGCTGCTCTGTCTGCCAGCACCTTAGGCTGACTTCCAGAGGTTGCTGGGGCATGGCAAACCTGCAGTTGTGCACCACCATGGAGATTCTTCACCAGATTTCATCAGTAGCTTTCAGTTCCAAAATCTCTTTATTTCTTTCTCAGTGACCCATAAGCCTCATCTTGCAAGTGAAGTAAATGAGAAAATTAAAGAGAAACTGCCTAAAGAGATTTACTTACTGTATGAAAGTCCACGGTGGTGATTGGCTGCATAAGCTGGAGTGACAAGCTGGAGAGGGAAAAAAGCAAACCTGCAGCTGTTTGGGATTTATGAATGTGTGACACAAACAGCAGCTTCATGAAAACAAATGAGCTCTAAAAAAGCATTGAGGAAAAAATTCACGTGTTAATGAAGTGAAGAAATAGGAGTAATATTTATGTTCTGTTAGAGCATAAAAAATCTAATGTCAAAAGCATATATGTGATGTCTTGTGCTGTTCAGTCAGGATTATTAGCTAGTGCTAAGCTGTGCAATCAGTTGAAGCACAAGCTTTTAGTCTCTGGATGCTTGAATTATTCTTAATATTTTTCAAAATCTAAATTGGGTCATAAATGTTTAGGCAATTTCAGATTAGCAGCGTAGGGGGTGGAGGGCATTATAAAACACACCATGGGATAGAAGAGTTGAGTGCCCTGATTATCAGGCTGTGCAAGTAGATAGAGCCAAGTGAGAGAGAGCCTTCACACCAGGAATGAGGGGTGCTGGCTCTGCAGCCAGAGGAGATCCTGCACAGTGCCTGCCCATGCCATGCATGACTGGCCTCCATGGAGTCCTTGACAGCCCTGTAGATGTTTTGGAAACATCAGCTGGTCAAGAATCAGCCCTGGTCACTAACAAAGGTCTTACAGAGCTGGGAAGTACCCTCTAAATAACTGTGGGAAGGCCTAGAAAATGTCCTCCCTGGTGGAGGCCACCCTGCTAAAGAGAAGGGAGAATACAGAAAAGCAAAGATTAGACATGAGAAAAGATTATAAAAAAAAAAGAATGAAAGGATTGTTTTGTGCCTGCATTACATCAGAAAAAAATACTGAGATAGAAGGGGGGAAAGAGCCAAATGCATCAAAACAGACATGATGTAAGAAACCAGGCTCTTTAGCTGCTGTCTTTAGTTAGCACATACTCAGGAGACCAGGAAGACTAAATAAGCTAAATAAAGATTCTAGAACAAAAAAGTAACAAAAGCCACCCCCAAAGCATAAAAGCAATGATCTTTAATGCTAGTCTGTTTTCTCTCAAATATCATCCAGTGTTTGTCTATTGTAACTTACAGAAAAATGCCAACAATCACGGTCATTGGGAACAATATTTTTATGACTTGGTATTAAGTACACCTCACTAAGTTAACTGTATTGTTCTGTCATCCATTTAGCAGCTGAAATAAAAGATTTTATGGAAATCAGGAAAAGTTGGCCAGCCTGATGTTGAGCTAACTGCAAAAATTGGCTGAAGTGGTTTTAAGACTGAGCAGACAATGGGTGACTTTCCTGTAATTGTGTTTTGGAAAACAGCTGAGCTGTTCCAGCTTGAGCTTTCAGGAAAAAAGAATGTGGAAAATCTCAACAGGAAGTGTTCTATGTGGCAAACACACAGACACAAAAAAGTGAATATGGAGCACTGAGGACTTAGGGAACCATTTCAACCTTCTCTAAAATGTTGTGGCTTCTGTTACTGTTATTATTCTTAACAAAAATAACTGCTATTTTTTATCATTTGTACTCGCTGATGTTACTTATTCACCTATTTATCTGTACATTGTTTTGCTATACACTCTGCATTGTACTGCTCAGAAATGCTGCAGAAAAAGAAGGTCATGCCAGATATTAATCAGGTGCATTACGCCATATTAATTGGAGTGAGACAGAATCTAATAATTCCAATGTGTCAAGCTTTTTTTGAAAGTATGGGAAATAAGGGAGCTTTTTAATCTTCTTATGTATGATGTTTAATGAAGTTATTGTCTTTTTGCAGAATGAAGTCAGACAGACATAGGGTCATGTCTGATCAAAATGCTGACTTGTTTAATAGATCAAATGGTGAACTAGCATTTTGTTTTAGACACAGACAAGGTCTTGAGCTCTTACAGCATGTTCATTGTTCTTTCCTAGCTGCTCCATGTGATAATGGAATGCAGGGTGGTTATTGAAGATTTTGTCTGATAGATTACCCTGTTAACCTGGCACTCCAGCAAATTGTCATATTCTAGCAAACAGGCAGGACATTATGCAAAAGAGTACTTCAGCTCAAAAATCTGTTCAGCGCACCAGCACACTGTGGTTTTCATTTTATTTTACTGTTTTGTAGGATTGCATTGATGTGGGTTGGTGGGAAGGAGAACTCAATGGCAGACGAGGTGTCTTTCCAGATAACTTTGTCAAGCTACTCCCTTCAGATTTTGAAAAAGAGGTAAGCAATATATTATTTCATTTTCACTTGAAAATTCAGAATTAAAGTAGAAAGAAATCTTCTTTCAGATATGTGATTTTGACAAAGTTTTACTTCTCATCTAATAACATAAAAACATAAAGGAAAAAAAAATCTGGGTTAGAAAGCATCCATAAAAAGATTGTGTGGCACTCAAAGTCATATTACAGAATTTCCTTGAAGGGTTTGATTTGCCCATCCAGTCACCCCACCTGCACTATGTTGCTCTGAAAGCCCTCTGTCCTGTGTCCCACAAGTTTGAGAGAGAGAAGAACTAGAGGTCCCAGGACTGAGTCATGTGATGCAATGATATCCAGAATTCTTTAATCTTCTTCATTGTTTTTCATTCTGGTGGAATATGAAAAGTTACATTATCACCTGCATGATGATGGACAGCAGTCAAGCACTGTTCCAGAACAGTGAGATTTTAACTGTGAAATTTGAAAAATAACAAGCTTTTGGTATCTCAGAGGCATGTTTCTTTACCTCTCAGAATTACTAAAAAAGAAGGTATAGAACCTATGCAGAAGTTTTTTCAGCTCCTATTTATTTGAAAAAAATGGCATTGTTATTTGCCAGACAATATTTAGAAATCTTGTGGTTTCCTGGAATAAAGTAATGGATTACTTCCCCCAAAAGATAATTCCATTTTTAGGAACCTTTTGAGTCATCAGTGGGATATTACAAGCTTGCAACCAGGCTTTTGATGAGTATTTCACAGTGACAGTGTAAGCCTTCTGTGATAAAACCGAAACTTACTGACACCCAGCTTCACTCTTTGGCAATAAAATTAGATGCCAAAGGCAAAAATTAAATAACTTGGAAAGCTTAATAAAGGAACTATTAAACAACTCACAGAGGCTAACATGATAATTATTGAAAAGGAAAGGAGAAGAGAAGCAAAAACTGTGGGAGATGAAAAGGTAATTCCACAGCAAAGTGCATATCCTGGCTTTAGGCCTAAAAATGAAAGAAGGTGATTTCTAGAAGAGGCAGAAATCAAAAACCTGAAGACATAGTGAACCTACTATAGAAGAAAAAAACCCTTAGTGGTATCCATTTTTTGTGGTGTAATTATTCAGTCTTTTTGAACTTTAAAATTATGTATCTTTAAAGTGATTTTTAGAGTACAATTGAGTATAACTTGTAAAGTAAATTAGATATTCAGAACTTGGAAATTACAGCTAGGTTTGCTCTAACTGTGGGGAATAAAATTTTATTAATTTTTGAAATGCCGCAGATCTGGCCACTTGAGTAAGTAACTGGTGGGATTATAGACCATCTGTCTTTCCTTGAATCAATGCTAAAAGGGAAGGAGAGAAATACTTTACCAGTGATTTTGTCAGGTATTTTCTGATGTGATCCAGAAACCTTGGATTCCATCCCATGGTCTGAAAGTATTTGTTGCAGTAGTTCTTCTGTCTGTTCAACAAAAGCTTGGGATCTCTTCCCATCTCCTTGTCCAGTCCCCAATTTTCCAAGCCTGACTCTTTTCCACACACGCTTATTTGTTCCAGGCCTTTTCTATTTACTGCCTAGTCCCAGTCTCCACCTCTCAGGTGGTCTCCATTACAGGATTTTCCCCTGAGCTCACTACCTGAGTCCAAATCACCATCTGGATTTACTTTCTATCCCTACACCAAATTTCTTCATACAGCTTTTTTTCCCTTTCCTCTTCTACTCTTTGTCCCTGCTCTGTAGTTCTGTTCTCTTCTTGTCCAACCAGTCCTGGTTTCCTTTCTGTTGGCTTAATTTCTAGTCTGTCTCCATCACCTTCTTGATTATCTCACCCAGCCACAGACCCTTGTAAATCCTTCTCGCTTCTCCATATTCCCCTAAGGAGTCTTTTAAGGCTCCTTCACACTACAGCCTTTCTGACCTTGGTCTGTCCTTTTGAAACAATCTATTTCCCTCTTTAGCTTTGAGTTAAAGCCACTTTGTCAAATGAATCATAGGCCCTGCTCTCCTTTGTGCCTGTCTACATAAGTGCTTTGGTTTTAATCAGGAATGTCTGTAGTGAATCTGTCACTTGTCCATCTTGTTATGTTTTGGAAGACACATCTCAGGGGACATAATTTAGACCCCTTACAGGAGAGAACTAAGCCAAAATATGTGCTAAGGGAGTGCATCTCTTGTATTCCAGCTTGCTGATATATTGTCAGTCAATGGGATCAGTCCACAAGAAAACCTCAAATGCCTGTATTGTACTGCTGAGTCCTCCATCAACTATTTCACGCTGCAGCCATTATCAACAGGACTCCTAATGCCTATCACTGGACATTCATTGTCTCTGTCTCATTTCCTTTCCAAATTTTTCTTCACTTTTTTTTGCATTTAAACCTTAAACTGTGTTGCTCAAATTATTGTAGAGGTGTCTCTGAGAGTGTAAGGGACTCAGTGTTTGTGGACAATGGCCCATGGCAGCCAGGCTGTAGAAGATCATTCTGATCTCCTAAGTTCTTGGCTGCAGCTTTCTCAGGTTGATGATGGGAGGTGATCTGATCAGGGTAAGATGGTAGGAGAAACTTGAAGGTTGCTGGATAACAACTTTGAGATTCAGGATGTCAGGCTTACCCTGTCTGGGCAAAAACTGGAATTTTATTTTCTCCAGAGATAAATACATTTGCTAGATTTGAGAGAGATCCCTTGGAAGGGTATGTGGCAAGCATTCAGCCTTCACAGCAAACCTGCTTTCTTTCAACACTCAGACCAAGATTTTAGAGTTCTTGGGCAGACACTGAACTAATTACTGCAAGTGAACAAAGCAATTGATCTTTCTCAAAAGCTTTGGCAGATAGATAGAAAATAATTGGAGGGAGGGTGGGGATCAATAAGAGTTTGAGAGAAAATACTAACCTAAATGGTTGATTGAAGTTTGGCAAAGCTGTGCATATCTGGAAAAATCATTTTGTTTCACATTTTTTCCACAAGACAGTATACATTGCTACATAGCCAGCAATGTAGTGAAAGTGATTGTGATCAATCTGTAGCAAAGGAAAGAAGGTCCTTCTCAGGAAAAAGAATGAACATATGGGGGAAAAAAATGTGGCTTTTTTTCCTTAGAATTTCTTTACAATAATCTTGATAGTTTGTTGGGGTTTTTTCAAAGTGAGAGATAGAGTATGTCATTTGATCCAGCATGATGCTCCATATGGTTCTGTACTCATTCCAACATACTTGTGGAGACTGCCAGTGTGCTGTGCATGCATTCACACACACCAGCACAGAGGAAAAGCCATCAGTCCCCAGCCTCAGGTGAAGAGACATTCTTCTGGCACTGCCAGAACCATTGGTGGTCATGTTTCTCAGTCTTATCATTACAGATCTATTAGGAAAATCGTCGTAACAGAGAAGGTGAAAGTATAAAAAAGACAGATTAGTTGGAATAATTAGTTTCATTTCACCAAACATCTAAAATTCTGATCTTTCACAACTGGAACTCTAAATATATCCTAGTAAGTGAATAAAGAGTAACCTGTGCTTTTCCTGAGTTCTGCATTTTTGCCTCATTTATGAGCCTGAAAATACCTCAGGTTTTGCAGCATGTATCTTGGAGTGTCTTTGTGTTAGTGGTTTTTTTTCCTGAAATAGGTAGGGATATTTACAAGGTTAAATTTTAAAGAAATAGACTTCTTCATTAGATCAAAGTTCATGCACTCCTCCAGTCTGAAGGTACATAAAATGAACTTTTTTAACCCCTCAGCAGGACATTTCAATTGGAAATATAAAAATTATATTTTATTTGTCAATGCTATTTTCTCCAAATTCATTTTAATGAATTTATTTCAGGAGAAATATGTGACAGATCTGTAGTCTTATGAATTGTAATTATTAATGTTAAGCACTTTATGATTAACTCCAGCCTCTGTATGAACGAGATTTACAGGCCTTTTGAAGCAACCTGTTTTCTTCTGTTATTAAATTTTAGAGACCGAAGAAACCACCACCTCCATCAGCTCCTGTCATCAAACAAGGATCAGGTAAAGTGCAGTTGAATTTTTACAGCACATGTCAGCAAACATATCTCAATCTAAATTAAGTGTATTCAAATTTATATCGAATTCATCTGTATCAAAATTTACAAGCAGATGTCTAGACAACAACTAATAAGTCACAATCAAATGCAAATAGTTAGTAACCCTGAAAGACTGTGGTGGGCTTTAAATGTGTTGCAGCCAACCATCTATACCATTTCAAAATAACCTGCTTTGCCTCTTAATCATGTTAAATCAGAGGAAGTGTGATACTTCAGTTTTTCGATTTTTTTTGGTTTCGTTCCCTGACTGAAGTTGATTGTGTGCATGTCCTTGCAGTACAGACACAGTATGTGGAGTCTGGTAATACCTGCAGGAGGAAACTGCATTCACTACAGATCTGATTTATTCTAGAGACAGAACTCTTTAGAATATCTATAAAATAGTGTCATGCAGTGGCCTCCTCTGAGCTGCAATCTAAGTCTTGCAGATCTGCATGAGTGCTGGATCTGGCTGGCTGCTCCAGGGCCATAGATTCTTGGTTTCCAATACTTTTATAGCCCTAAGTATGAAACTAAAAGGAGTTATCCTGAATGGTTATGTAGATAAAGGTGTTGAAAAAGTATTAAGGGGCTGATTCTGTTTTCCAAACAGGTAAGTGCTAGCAAAACTGATTTTGTGATATGTCATACTGAATTGTGTGTAGATACTGGGAGCTGAACATACTTCTATTTGTAATTTTTAAAGGACCTCTCCATAATAACTTTCAAAAATGCCTGCATGATTTGTTTTTATCATAAAACTTGGAAACAGTTAAAGAATCTACGCACCTGACAGTCCTGAACTTAGAAAGCAAATTCCAGTTCCACTCATGTAAAAATACAAATCACAAGGCAGGGGACACTCTCAGAGTTGTCATTTGTATTGCAGTTGTGGTGGAAACACAACTGTGGCTGGAATTCTTTAATCCTATAAGTCCAGTCAGTTTGTAAAAACTCTTCAGCAGCACTACTGCTTCCCCCACTGCAGGCACACATTAAAAATCAAAACAAATTTTTCCTACAGACTTAAATTGTTAATAGGAATGAAACTTAACTAATACACAGTTAAGTGTGAATCAATATACTATAATTTAACTAGTTTGAATTTGTCATGCACTTCTTTGACTACAAAATCATGACCATAAATATTTGTGTTTCTTATTGACATCCCTGGTTTGTTCTTCACTCTGTCTTGAGACTCAAGGAAACATAAATTTGATTTTAAATCAGGAATAGTGTCCAGAGAGAGCAGTATGACTTTGCCATCTAGTGGTGGTTGTATAACAACGTCTTGGTGACCACTGATGTTAAGGCATGACATGTTTTGTAAAAAACTCTATAAAACGTTTATTTATTTCAATTTATACTGCTATAATTAGAGAATAACGCTTTTACTAGGTACCTGCTCGCATGCAATGCTTTAACTGTGTCACCATAGCGTTTTTCCTTCTGAAATGTGTGCATTTTCAGAAGGAAAAATGGTTGTAGAAAGGATGCAGACAATCTGACTAAGGCCTTCTAAGTCTATGTCAAAGCCAAGACTGTTGCAGTTCTTTCTTTTCATACTCAGTCTTTGACAACTCCTGGCTGACCAGACACAAGAGTTTCTTCTGATACATATCTAGAGATGAAAATCATCCTATGTTTATTGCCATCCTGACAAATTATTTCTTCACTGAGATTATAGTGTATTTTACCACATTTCCACATCAGGTCTTACTGTTGATAGTAGGTAACAACTTCAATAATGCTTCTGCATATTTGACCAGTCACAATGTGATGAATAAATTTCAATTGCAGCCTAAACAATTAAATGTCAGCATCTGCTGATGCAGAGCATAAAATCGAAGCAGAGAATTAGAACTTGTCTTTGTAGTACAAGCAGCATATGTGTAAAGAGATATCTATATTATAGTCGAGATAGAAATTTATAATCTCCACAGCAGTAAACAGCCAGGGCCATCTGTGCTGCACTTTACAAAGCAAGTGAAAACTGGAGAGCCAAATTTAGGAGCACAAGTTCCCTAATGAACTAGTCATTGAAAAGCATTGGCATTTAATGGTGTAGCTGGGGTAAGCAACACAACTGTGTCCAGACTGAAGGGTGGGAATACTCTTGAGTTCCTCTGGGAGCTGATACAGAGCTTCCCAAAGCATCCTTGAAGGTGACTGTCACCTGGGAGCTAAGGCAGGATCATGGTGTCTGCCTGGGTGTTGATTAATTTGGGGGTCACAATCCAAGCAGGAAGAACAATTGAGTCTGGGAGTTCCTCAGTGGCTGTAGGGTCATTGTTCTAGACTTGGCCCGAAAATGTCCCTCTGTGAGTTAATGATGACTGTTAATCATACTATAATTAGGTATAGACTTATGTGTCTTTCTTTTTGAACACACTAGTGTGTGCAAGATTATCAATATGTTGACTTGTGCTTTGCTAACTTGAGTTTTGAAAGGCTTTAATTGCTTAGGAGCAACAGCTTCTCCTCTCTGGAGTGATTCTTTTTCATAGAATCATTTCCATTGGAAAAGACCCTTAAGATTATCAAATGCAACCATAAATGAGAATTTAGTGTTATTTATTGACATGGTATGTGGGACTACTGCCTGTCCAACAGCACACTTGGGTAAAGAAACAATGGCTGGTGATCACCACTGATGACTACTGATTTCTAGGAACCAGCTGCAGAAGGGATTTGCAACAGCACATTCAGAAAATGTAAATGCACTTGAGAACTGCATATAATAGAATATAATAGATTGAAACAAAAAATTGCCTTGTGCTCCTTGCCCTGCCTTCTTTGCTTTTCTTGGATTTCATCTACTGTAATTTTTATTGAAACGCTAATAGTGTTACCGAAAGCAATTTTCAACACTACTAAGTTGACATGGCATTAGCACCTAGTGGTTAGCCAATGCAGCAAAGCCAATATCCAATAAAGTGTTATAACCTGGGGATTAGAAGATTTTGTCTTGCATGTGCCAGGAAATTTTTGCAAAATCTTCCCGTTGTTGGTGCCACAAGTTCTCATATTTCTTGGAGCAACAGAAGTCTGTATGTCAGGGCCCCTAGTACAGAGGCAGAAGAAGCCAGGGGCTTACACCTCCAGGCCAAAAGCTGTCAATTAAAATAGTCATGCAAATAGTCATGCCAAATGCTGCCAGCACTGCTCTTCTTCTCCTAATCTGTGGAAGTGAACAGCTATAAGTAGTGGAGAAAAAGGGGAGGGATGTGTTAATTTAATGTAAAATAGCCTCTGTATATTCAGCTCCATCACACATTCTCTTGACATTGCTCAACTAATTGATTTATTCCTAATGTTTCTGCACACTGTTGAGTTGCTCTTCATTTATGTCTGTAATGATAAAGGATTTGTCCACATTTTTAAATCTGCAGTTATTGATTTTTTTTTTCCCTAGAATAGTCAGAGAGTGTCTATTCTTTGTGATTGCACACTTTGGGAACTGTGAACTCGATTATAAAGACACAAATATTCAATTACTTTTTTGTCATTATGGTACAGGCAAATATTTTATATAAATTTATGTTCAGTTTTAGCAAGACGTTTTCAAATTGGGAAATATAAAAAGCCTAAGAAATTGCAGAATTAAATCTTATGTCACTGTTTTGTTGGCTTGGTCAGAATTCCAAGTTTTTCTGTCTTTGACAGGGACCACAGATCGAAAGCATGAAATCAAGAAGATACCACCTGAAAGGCCAGAATGTCTTCCTAATCGAACAGAAGAAAAAGGTATGAAATGTGCTTTCTTGCCTGTTCTCTGCAGAGTGATGAGGGAAATAGAACCAATGCACATCCTCATTTCCCACTGTCTGTTTCCATTAAGTGTATTCTTTGGATGTTTGTTTTCCACTCTGATAGAATGTGATGATAGATATTTTGGAAAGGCTCTCATTGTTGCTTAAGGACTGAATTCAGGGTGTTCAATTGTACCAATCTAGAGCTGTTGAGTAATGCAGCCACAACTGAAGTCCAGGGGAGATTTGCTCTCAAATAAAATGCTGTATAAAGCCCAGTGCTCTGTAAAACCCAGGTGCTCGATCAAGTAAAATACCCCAGATTAGTGTACTTTTTTCTTAACATCTTTCTTCTTTGGTTCTCTAGTTGAAAGCTGGGCTGGTGGTTTTCCTGCATCACAAAGGGATTTTGTGGAGATATAGTCATTAATGCTTATGAATCACCCCATTATCATAGCCACAAAAGTCACAGGCAAGGCAGCGAAGAAATGAAAAAGTCCTTCAAAGCCATGTTTGAACATTGCGAGAAATGGGACACAGTACCACACAGAGCAGGGACAAGCAAATCTAACCTTTAATGTTTCATTGTGTTCACTGTGAATGGTGAATAGTCTCAGGAAAATAGTTACATCTATTCTGTAATTGAAGATGGTGCCAAGTTTCATGTGTTAAGTGGACTATTAGATTGTAAGAACAAGTTTGCTTATGGGATTTCTTAATGTCTAAGTATTGGAACCTGCAGCCTTTTAAAAGGCACGTGTATGCACATGACTAAACACATAATATGCAGTTGTAATTTAGTGACAGAACCTTCAGACTTTGTACCAAGATCTGTTTCTGGATATACATCTTAGCAATCTGACAGGTGTTTTAGCTTTTTCCTCTACTTGGGTTTACTTTTGGTTACATGTGCTGCTTCTCGTGATTATCTTAGCAATAAAACCCTTTGCTTTCCATTTTTGGATTTACAAAGCTGACTGCTAAGACAGCAGAAGAAATTTAAATATGTTACTCTCCTGGGCTATAAATATCTGTAACTTTTCTAAACATTGAAAAGAGGCTGTAGGAGTAGTGCCTACATTTCAGGAGTACCAGGGAGTGGCAGGAATGGCTCATGTGGTGTGACAGCAGGGGTGGCACAGGAACGTCCTTTCAGCTGTGTGTTGGCACACTGCCCAGCCTGTCCCTCATATAATTTAGATTCTTGGACACTGATGCAGTATAAATTGTCATAGGATTAAGTGTGTAAAATTTACACAGTATGCTGGAAAAGCTTCAGTGTTACTGAGGACTGCATCTGCTCAAAACATACTGCCTGTGAACAATAGTTGCTAGCTGGACTGTTCCAAACCTAATGTGCATTGTGTTTCTGGGGATTCATTCCATGATCCCCTCATTAAGGGTTCTCATTAACAACCCATTAAGCAATATCCTGTAACATTCCCAATACCTCTTAGATGTATACAGAGGTGTGACATTCACAGCATATCATAGGCAGCATTGTCAAGGGAAGTGGGGTATTGAAATAGTAGGATATAGAGAGCAGAACTTTAGTTCCTTGGAGAGTTTTGTCCTTTCTTTAAGAAAAATCAGGTCTTCTCAGGTGTGGCAAACATGCTTACATGTTTGTTTTGTATTAGGAATTTAGAGCATATTATTTAGAAGAGTTATTCATGTGTATTGTGCTTTACACCTGCACAGGCATTGCATGTTTGGCATTGGATATTAGCATGGTGGCACTCCCTAACTATGCATAATCCGTTCTGCAAATGATCTAGGTTTTCATCAGCAAGCTGAAAAATTCAGCATATGTCTGTGCTTAAAACCTAAATAATAGGTCTGATTTTTCTGAGGTTTTTACATCCTGCTAGACATTGTTAAAATTTTGTGCTTGTATTTTATTTTCACTTAGCTGTAGTTCACTTGACACATGCTTTTTCCCCTCCCAAAAATAGTATTTCTCTGTTTGTCCAAGAAGTGTTAAGAAAATCCAGCATAATTATTTTTGTGACCTACTAAATTAATATTGTTTAATATTAAAATTTAATATAAGTTGTGCTCTTGGGAAGTTGCACCATATGGTATGTAATTTCTTGCCATTCTTGTACTTTACAGTCAGAAAACAGTAATTTACTAAAATAAAAAAATAGTATTCCCATCAAAATGCTGCACACATGTTTTGGCTGAGGAGTTCCAGACAGAACAGCCAGGCAGGTTGAACAACTGATTTGTGGCAAATATATCAAATAAAGAATCATTTAGAACAGAAATTAAAATGTTTTTCTTTGTATACAGTCTATCTACAGTTGAAGATTTCTTCTTTGAATGTAGACTTGTGAGTGCAAATGAATTCCACTTAATAATATCCCTGTTCTTTTTTCTGGAAATGATTGATTTAAAGAAAGATCAGAGAGAGAGCAAAAACAGTTAGACTTGCAGAAGCCTTCAGTTCCCGCTATACCTCCGAAGAAACCTCGGCCACCCAAAGCCAACGCTGTGAACAGACCTGGCACCTTGCCCCCGAGGCGACCAGAAAGACCAGTTGTGCCTGTGACTCATGCAAGGTATTGCTTTTCTTCTGTCCAATGCTTTTGGCATCAGTGGAAAAAACACGTATTTAAAGAATTAAGGTTTTGCAGTTTATGTCCCAATTCATCACACAATAAGCTGTATTTAAAGAACAACAAAAAAGAAGAAAATCCTTATAATCATCTGGCTGGATCATAACTATCTTCTCAATAATAGCAGTCTCAGACTGTTCATGACAATGAAGTCATTGCTACTGATGAAATTCTACTGTTACTGCAACAGTGCAGAATGTGTGGGAAATACCTGCATCAGAATGTTACTCTGATCTTGACTTTCTTAGTTTCCCTCAAATCATTGCAGCTTAGCTTGGGCACTAAGTCAGTGCAAAAGCTTGGGTTGTGCTGAGGAACAGCATTAGGCAATGCGCATGTCAAATACTGTCAGCCTGATTTCAGTCTGCTTTCTTTGATCATTTTAGATCAAACTTTAGCAAAATACACATCTTCAATGCTCTTTTAGCTGGTGCCACTGTAGAATAGTGCTATCAAGTAATTATTCTTTAATGTTGGTTGTCACTCTGCAGTTACCTGATGCTTTTTATCAGAGGAGGTTACAGTCTTTGAGGATCACTGGGAAATTGGACTTGCCAGCACAAGGCCATTTATTTGCTGCTAGAGGAAAGGTTGCAGAAATTAAAGGCCTCATTGTAGTCCTAATAAAGTCTAGGTAGCTACCTTTTAGTCATCAGCAAGTGGGTTGTGCACTGTAGATTTCCTTTATGCATAGTGAATAGAGTTAGATGAAAACCGGAATAAAACAGTTGCCTAAAATGGGCAAGCTGTACATCTTGCAGAAAAACTAGAATATAGGCATGAAAATATTTTTACTATTGTACTGTTAAGAAAATTAGCTGCCAGTGAACTACTGGAGTTCAAGTATAATAATGGTGAATTAAACACCAGAATAGAGTACAGGTTAGAGTGAAATGCCAGACATTGATTCCCTTCATTCCTCCACATATTGTTAAATTAAAAAATGCTCTTAGGGAGAATCTGGGGTAAATAAAAAGAAAAAAAGGCACCTGCCTTGGGCTCCCAGCTTCATCTTACTGAAATGCTTTGGTTGTACATCTCTTGAGAACTTACCCTTCTATCCAGGTGCTACTGCCACAACTTCTTTTGGACTTGGCTTTGAACATGCTTGGCCAGTTGCTCCAAAACACAGTCCATACCTGCTGATCACCTGGGCATACTTGGAAATACAAGTATTTCCTACAATCTTCAGATTTAGCTATGTGATGTCTTGAAAAGACTAAAACATACCCTAGTGTTCAGTTCACTGGAGAGGCATGCAATGGAGTAGCTATTCTTTTGTTCTATCCTCTGCTTTAAATATTTTAAACATGCTACAAATTTTTAGCATTGAGAATTTTGGAAGGTTATTTTGCTGCTCTTATGTTTTCCTTTTGGGTTTGTTTTTTTTTTTCTAAGTACAAAATGGTATGAAGTAACCATGTATTTTGAAGGATATTTCAATTTTTGTTATCAAAGGCAAAAGGTACACCTAAACATAAACATAAAAAAGAAATTTTTATGTTCTTAATAGTCCAAACTCTGCCATGTCTAGCACAGAAAAAAATGGATAATACTTTAAATTACTTGGATAATTAAGAAATATGAAACTTCAAGTGGAAGCAGTTACTTCAATAAAGGTGTTTTGTTTTTAAATCCATTCAGTTTAATAAGATAGTAATTCCTTTAAGACCTACTGGTATCCATTTCCAAAATATGAAAAACCTAAAGCAATTAGAATAAATCTTGAATCAGCAGAACTTTTGCTGACCCGTTGTGGTTTAACCCTGGTGGGCAGCTGAGCCCCCTGCAGAAACTCACTCACTCTCCCACAGTGGGATGGGGGTGAGAATCAGAAGGGCAAAAGTAAAAAAACTTGTGGGTGGAGACAAAGACAGTTGTCTAAACAGGAAAAGCAAATAATGTATGTGCAAGCAAAGCAAAGAATGTTGCTGTTTCCCATGGGCAGGCAGGTCTTCTGCTATCCCCTGGAAAGACGGGCTTCATCACCTGCAGTGGTGACTTGGGAAGACAAATGCCATAACTCCAAACATTCCCCACCTCCTTCTTCCCTCACCTCCACGTGCTGACTATGGCACCATGTGGTGTGGGACATCCCTGGGTCAGCTGGGGTCAGCTGTGTCCCCACCCAACTCCTTGTCCACCCCCACCCTCCTCCCTGGTGGGATGACAGGAGAGGCAGAAAAGGCCCTGACTCTGTGCAAGCACAGCTCAGTAACAATGAAAACACCCCTCTGTTACCTACGCTGTTTGCAGCACAAAGCCAAAACAGCACCATGCAAGCTGCTACAAAGAAAATTGACTCCATCCCAGCCAAAACCAGTAAATGATCCTGAGGGGAAAATTGCTGTAGTTACAAAGTGAGTCCTGTGAGATTTCCATGGCAGCTGCTAAGCCAAAGAGGGTTTTCTTCTGTCCTAAGTAAGTGGCTTGCATCCTATGCATCTCAGTGACTTTTTGTAGGGGTGATTGTTTTTCCATTTAAATATAATCCTCCTTCACTGGAGGCAGAGTAGGGCTTCAAGGGCAATAGGACAGATAAAAACCATGTGGGACAGTGAATAGCTGTCAGTTTGTTCCAAAGGCTTCACAGCTTACTTAGACATACCATGATTATACAATTTATAGATAAGTCAATTCTCTGGAGTAGGCAAGCCATAAACACCTATTGAAGGTGCATCTTTACAATCAGTTGAAACCATTCCATGTCCATGCCACTGCTAACAGGGTTCCTTGTGCTGGCACCCCATTCCCACAGCCTCCCTTATGTTTAGCACCAGGATTTGTGCAGCTGCACAGCCATATGGGTCAGGGAGTTGCTCCAGATGGCAATTAATCTGTTTGCAGTGGGACTTCTATTAGTGTGGGGTTTCTCTCAGGCTGATCATCTGTCTGGTCAAGCTGACAGCCTGTCTGTATGGGCACAAGCAGAGAGGGACACTGAATGAGAAGGGAGGGCTCCACTCCTTTCACAACAGGATGGATGCAGAGTGACATAATAAGCCTGTTGATTCTTCTGAGAACAGGGTTGGGGTTTTCTTGTGGGGCTGTTGCCATATATCTTGGTATCTTTTGTTGGCAAAAGGTAAATGTTGTGACTTTCAGCCCTAAATCATGCCATTCTAAGAATCTCTCCAAAGCCATACTCACACATTTCCTAGAGTGCTTCCAATTCACATAGTGCTCTCAGATTGCTGGGAAATGTATGTGTGCAAAACAGAGTATGCAGTCAGATGCTCATTGCTCTGTCAGCCAAGAAACTATGTTGCTTCTTATAGGTTTAAAAATATATAAGCAATATAAGAAAAAATTATAGACTAAAAAATAAGTAAACTAATTGTTCCGGTAGATCACTTGGAAATACCCTTATCTATCACCTTGCCAATTAATACATTTTTCTATGCATTGTTAAATTTCTTCTGTGTCCTTCTTGGTGCAGACTACCTGCCATATTGAGAGCTGTGGAGGTCTAGCTTGCTATTAATCTGATTGTCTATTTTTTGTTCACTGGTCACCCTATCACAGGGTTTAATGGGATATATATTCACTTAATCTATGACCTCCTCTGGGTTTTAATAAAAAATTTCAGCTCTTTATCACAGCCTTCCTGAAGTCTGAAATAGGGTTTCCAGACACTTTGTGTTTTGTTCATAAGCTGCTGCCATGAGCTGAGGTTCAGGCCATCTGTCATCAGCTTATGGTATCAAAAGCAGAGACCATTGAAAAAATCAACAAGATTTGTGAGCTCACAATGTATTTTACTATCAACAGCTAATTATTGCTAATTATTGCACTGTATAGTACACATCTGCCTGGGTTGTTTCAGGGCAGATCTGTACCTTCATCCCTAAGTTGGGTACCTTATATATATAATAATTTTTATAGTGTTACACTGGGAATAGTCATTGTGGAAAAACTATTGTATTTGTCAAGTGACCTGATAATGATGGCAAGTACAATATATTGCATTAACTGAACAGTTGTTGTCACAGTAAGTATCAGAGATTCGAGTGACCTGTGCAATACTGAGTTACCCACCTACCACTGCTGGGGTTTTTTAATATTGTTTCAGTAGGTAGATTATTTTAATAAGCTCAAATACTTGTGGGACAGAATGTTCTCCAAAGCAGGGATAATTTTGTTGCTTTTGTTTGATCTTCTGTTTGACTTTAAAATAGCTCCTCTGTATAAAGTATTGTAGCTCCTTACACTTTACTATTGAAAAGAAATTTCTGACAAATAAGATGATCTTGGTTCTTTGGACTGTGGAAATAGTATTCTTAGTCTAGTCTCATAAGAAAAGTGCAAAAATGGTGGAGGAGTGGAGGAGTTACATGGTGAGTAAATACTTGGAACTGCTGAAACACACAGTGCTAGCTTGAGGTTCTCTCACTTCCTGCAGCATTCCAGGTAGTCCACTGCTGCAGTTTGCACAAGCCAATTAATTAGAAAAAACTACAAAGAAGATGTTGAAGAATGTCCCCTTGCCCTTAGATTTCCTTCGTGTTGAGATGCTGTGAACATCTGAAGAATTATTCTGGATACTACGGTGTCTAAAACAGGCTTTTTTGGCAGGTGTTAAGGAGAAATGGGATAAGGTTAATCCGTACAGCATGTCGACTTGCTAGAGATTGCTCTCGCTGACATTGCTGTTACTCTGGTGCTGCAAAGGAAGAATACTTTGCTCTCTCATTATTAATTGCAAGTTAGCTACCAATTTACTGTAACCCACAGAAAAACTCCCAATAAAACATCTCTTCTTCTTGATCCAAATGCAGGAGTGATAGTCCAAAAGTGGAATTAGTGGGCAGTACAGTATCCGGCACTCTAGAGAAAGACTCCTCTGAAAGAAGCAATGACATCGGTAAGTTATAGTGCTTTCTACAGTTTGCCTAAGAAATTTATGCTGCAAGTTTCTGCTTTTTAATGACTTTTGTATGATTCAAGAGGCAGATTGAGGATTTGGCAACAAATGTGAGTGCTTTTATTTGAAATTTTAAAGGATTGCAGGATTAAAGGATCATTTCTACTTTACTTAAAATAGTTTTGTTGGGGTTTTCTATTTTAAAAAAATTAAAAGCAAATATGGAGTAGTGAGCTATTTTGAATAGGAAGGCTCTTGTTCTTTTTGTTTAAAACTCTGAAACAAGTTAGAAGGCAAACAATAATAAGGCATACTTGTTTAACTGATGTAATAGTGCTGCCACGGTTTTATTATTGCAAAAAATTGTGGGTTTGGTGCAGTTAGCAATCTTTACACTTTCCAATACAAAGGAACAGAAACCCAGCTCAGGTCAATTTGACTAAATTTTACTGCATACATGAATTAAAAGCAGTCTAAATTTCTGTTGTAAACAACTTGTGTTCCTGACCCATGAACCATTTAATCAGGAAGTCACCCGGAAAGGAGCAACAACAGCTTATTTTTCGGTCTTCTCTCACCCTCCTTCCTCCTCAAGCTGGCAAAGCAGGAGGATGGTGTTTGCTTTGTTGATGGGTGGGTGCTGCAGAGCGTGGCCCTTGGTGGGCAGGCTGCAGTGAGCGCTGTCCCGGGCTCTGGGCACAAGCCCCAGAGCCATCTTCTGCCCTGCTCAGAGAGCCCCGCAGCTGCTGCCGTCGCTCTCTCGCAGCTGTGCCCACACAGACCCCTGTTTGTCTCAGGCAGAGCCCGGGATCCTGCCTGTGCAAGCATTGCTACCTTTCAGCAGGGCATGAAATGTCATTTTGGTGTGGTGGTGTCTACCCAGACTCCTTTATTAGTAAAGCATTTCTGTACCATAGCATCCTTTCAACAGCCCAACACACCTTTTCCTCAGATTTGGAAGCAGAACTTCAGGTTATAAAAGGATTTTAATTGAAACATAACATCAGAACACTAAATGCATTGCACATAGGTCTATGAGCTTTCCAGCATACATATATCTGCTTTTTGTAAAGCTTCTGCTGTTGCTACAGTTCTTCTGGAGTAGCAGGTAGTATGTTTTTCCCAGGTTTTCATTCAGATTAAACATGGAAAGCTAGAAGCTCGTGATAAATTGCATCAATATTTTTATTGTAGAAATTATTAGAAAGGAATGGCATGGAAATGCAGACAAATTCTACCGTTTAGTGTTTCTTAACTATGTTTACAAATTTGCTTCAAAGCACATAAACCTCTGCTTACTTGAAAGTTATGAGTGCAGGTAGCAAATGCTTACCTGTGTGTGATGGAGGTAAACTTTTTTATTCCTTGTTCTAGTTTCCTTGGAATCACTATGAGGATAAAAGCTTAGAGTGTTTTGTATTTTTAAGTTTCGTTGGTTATGGTTTTATTTTGTTTTGTTCTTAACATGTCAGGCAGGAAATCTGATTTCTAGAAATTCTAGTTCATTTCCAGAACATGGAGGGGGAGAGGAGGGTAGCGGGAGGAGGAATTTGGGTTGTTTTGGGGGTTTTTTTTAGATGCAGAATGGGAGCCAACAAGAATTCATAAACCAAACCATACCATGTTGCAAAGGGTTTAGCTGATGTCCTCCTGTTACCACTTACACGGAGAACCTATTGAGCTCAAGGGTAAAATAGTGTGAATACTTAAATAAGTATAACTTGATAGGGTCAAACCAGAATGGCATTTACAAGGGCAAATCATGTCGTTCTAGCCTGTTAGACAACTTGTTAAAGAAAAAAATTAATAAATTATGGGTTTGAATTGAAAGGGGATACAGAGATCAGAACTGTTATAAATTTTCAGGTGGCTTTTGACAGCTTGTGTAAAATATTGTCGAATAAATAAAAGGCATTTTAAGAGAGGGCAGAGCAATAAATCAAGGCTTAATAAGGAAAACCAATTCAGAGTGGATTAATGTCTTTTCCTATGAGGAGAGGTTTGGAGTTCAGAGTAGTTTATGGTGCAATGTAATTGTAGAGATTTATGGTAAGTGTGTGATTTGGTTTAATTTATTTACAAAGAGAACAATGGGCTGGAGAAGTCTTGTGGCTACATGAGTTATTAAAAAAGATGATGGATGTGTGAGTGGAGTTGTCCAGTGTATTCCAAAACACCGGTGGATCTGGCTGTGTGGGTCCAGATAATATTTTAACAGTGATATGTCTTCCTGGTCTTGCCCCTGTATCATGTGCTCTGTAGGAGGGACAATCTCAGCTTTTCTGAGAAGCTCATCCAACGTTTCAAAATGGATTTGATTAAGTATGCCATTTGGTGTCTTTTCAGAAATCCAAATTTACACAACAAGTTAGAGTGGACCTATGTGACAGACAAGCTGTGACTTTTACCTGTTTATTTTCTGAGTAATATTCTACCAGTGGGTCAGTGTTGTGTAACCAGAAAACCCCACACCATTAAAAACATTCTCCCCCCACTTTACCAATCAGAAAAATCACAAATGCTTGAGCAAGGTTGAGGTGATGTGTAATACTGTTAATAATGTTCTGTGTGAGTTACATATATAAAAAGTTACTTTTATGTAGATATTAGCTCATGACTTGGTTTCCTTAACATGTTCATCAGAGGTGTGACTTCACATGTAAATTTCTTCACGATAATTCCGTACTGATTACAATTTTTCAAACTGCACTGACAAGAAAAAATTCTGCTTAGCAACACCACTGCTGATTGTAAATATAATGGCAGCTCTTATTTCTGTTGTCCATGCATTTACTTTTTTTGCACTCTTTACAAAAGCCACTGGAAAACTAGCCTTCAGATTATATTATTTAAGAGGAACCATTTCCCATTCCTCCTCACTTTTTCTTTTGTTTTCTTTTTCCCTGTTTTCAGTGATGTCTTTACTTTCCTTTCCACACACCTTGCATTCAGCTTTTCCTATTTACATCTCCTTGCCATGGCTAACTCTTCTTCATTTCATGAGGGTAAGGCTTTTTTTTTTTCCCCATTTCTTTTCTATCCTATCCTGTCTTTGATTTAGTTTACAATGCATAACAAGCAAATACGAAAAGAAGCATTTCATAGAATGACAATGTTTACATGGATATTACAGATTTTTTTTTTATTAAAAGTTGAAATTGAGCATACTGTGACAGAAAATCTTGCATCATAGTATTGACATGAGAAATCATTATAATTTAATGTATCATAAGAAATTTAGTGACCAAGGTGACATGCAGTTTACATGTGGTGTTTGTCAATGCTCTGGATTCATTAACTTGTTCTTGCAGACAGATTTTGTCATCACAAAGTGTAATGCATATATTTCATTGGGCAAAAGCATTTAGAAGCATACTAGTATGGTTTTCTAGTCTGAAAGAGGGAAAAAAATCACAACAACCATCCAGTAAAAACTTAAAGAGTATTCAGGGGCACTCAGTGGAAAATGTGTGGTCATTTCCAAGGCTGTGGTTAAATCCCAGTGGTTACTTACATCTGTTGGTACATCTCTACCAACAACTGGTCAGGATTGGCAGTGGCTTTTTGAGCTTTTAAAATTCTTCTAAAGCAACATAAGCTACACTGACAATAAACCCTATTCTACAAACTGTTGTTCCTACATAGAACTACATTGATTTCAACAGCTTCAATTCATGCCTAATGGCATAACTTGACCTTTCTTTAGGTGATGTGTTTCTTTTTAACTTCATAAAGAATTTTGTATATGAGGGCATGTGTCATGACAGAAACATCTTGCAGATAGTGCTCAGCCCACTACATCCACTATTCTGACCAAATGGCAGTGTACCTACTAAAACAGTGGATCAAAAACTAATGCTTTCCAAAAAATGATATTGAGTTATTTCTGCAAGTCAGGATCAATCCTGCATCTTCTAACTACACACACACACACACACACACACACACACACACACACACATACAAAGACACACAAAAGCACACACTTTGGAATCCTGGAATTCTGAAACAAGTCAAGTCAATCCAAAGCAGGGTTGTTTTGGCATCAACTATAATACTTAAATCCACATGGATTTCAGCTAAGTGATTTAAGGAATAAACCACAAAGAATTAAAAATAAAAATAATGTATCTACTGTGGAAATGATCAGTTAATCCCCACAAAAAGCAGTTTCTGTGCTTTGCAGAAAGACTGAGTTGCACAGAACCAAGTGGACACATCTTTCCAATATTTTTCCTGGCTCTTTATACATTTTGCTTAGTATTTATGAAAGCAGTTGTTAATCTTCACCAGTGCTAACATAAGGCACATGTGCCTCATTGATTCTTACTGAAACATCTAATGATAGTATGAAATATTGTAAGAGCTTCTCTGGAAGCTGGTCAGTGCAAGTCCATTTCTTAGCATTTCCTCAGACTCTAATCTGCAGAGTATTTGCTGGTGGATCATGGAGTACTGGCCAAAGCCATGTGATTACCCATTCTTTTCTTTCTGTCCCTCCCTGCAAGACTGGTGCTAGCTTGCCTGAAAGGATAGTTAAAATACCCTGTTGAAAATATCTAATAAACAAACAAAAAAATCTTCAGTATATCAAGTTCCCTTGAACTGTATTTGCAGTTGTTCTAGAGCTGTATTTGTCAGGAGAGGTGATTGCTGGGCCTCTGACTGAAAAAAAATGTGATCTAATAAGATTTGGCCCATGCTAGGGAAAAAGATGGAGAATATTTCTGGTAAAAGGTTGTAGAATGGAGCAGGCTTGTCTTTAAATCACAGGCTGTTTTACTGCGAGGTATTACAATTATTTTGCCTGAAAACACAGAATGAATGTTGGAAAATCAGAAAATGATGATTTTTAAATATAAGGGTTGAAGGACAAAATGTGACTCGTAATGAAGATCAAAATCTGCCTAAACCTCTTTCTATGCTGCTATTCATGCTCATTTTAATAGGGCAAAGCAAAGGAACAGAATTGCCTGACTGGTTTAAGTTGCAATATTTAAGTCAGTGAGTCAAAATCACCCATAAATGTAGTTCTGGACTGTAAATATTGTAATCAGGAATATGGTAATGGTCCTTTATATAAATTAAGTAGGGCTCTTGCCCTGAAGGATCCAGAAAAAGCAGTAAACTAGAAATTTAAATTGGTTGCCATGTGTATCAAGTTGAGGTGCCTGAAAACAGCATATCCATTTCTTCTAGCTCCTCAGTTTTCTTGACCTTTCAGTTCTTTCTTGGCATGTTCTGAATTGTTAAAAATAAAATCCTTATGAGGGCACTGGCAAGTGGTTAGCAAAGCTCATTATGGCAGCTCATTTCTACATTCAGCTATTAAAGCAATAAAAGTCAGGACTGTAATGGGAGAATATAATTGGGTGCTTTAGAAGAGGTTGTCCTAAAGTCACAGCTGTGCAGTGACAGTCCTGGAAGCCAGGTGAGCTAGGCTGTCTCACCCCAAGCACAGAGCCTTCCTGGCACATCACTGTTGCACCCCTGAACAAAGGAGCCTTGCAGCCAGGGAGCTCTCCTCCTAAAGCTGCATTGCCCAAATCATAGAAAACAGTCTGTGATTCATTCTGGGTGAGAGCTGCTGCCTGGACCCTGGCTGGGAGTATGGCTGTATGTCTCAAAGGGTGCAATGCTGTTCAGCATGGAAGGAGTAGCAGAATCTGGATGCTTGAAGTAGTTAAAATAATTGTAGTCTTCTGAAAATTCCCACTAACATTCAGATTATTGAGTTATTTTTTAATCTCTACTATATATCGAATGGGCACTACTGCAGAAGATTTTGTCTGCAGTGTGTGTCTCATTTGACACCTTTAAGGATTATTGCATTTAAAGACAAAATATATACTATTTCACATGCCTGATGTCAACCTGTTAAATGTATTGAAGATGATTACGGAATGAAGTCCACCTCTGGATTTTGTGACATAATGTTCTTCAAATGAACTGAATGCCAACTTTGCCTCATTTCCTTCAGCTGTGCTGTATTTCTATTCTGTGAAACCTCACCATTAGCATACTGAAAGTGTTGATTCTCTTATATATAATTTCCCATTTCAGTTTTTTCAAAGTGAATTCTCTCTACTAATTCAAAAAAATTTCTGTCATCATGATGTGTAAATGATTTTGCCCAAATACTAAAAAACTAAAATGGAAGATAAAGCCTAGCCACATTTTATATCAGAATAGTGAATGCAGGGGATAAGAGGGGTAAAGAAGGAAGCATAATCACTTAACTTTTTAATTCTGGGGTCTTTTTGGGGGCAGGGACTAAAGGTCATTTTCTAGGAAGGTACAAGTCTAATTAGTTTAGAATGTTTTCTTTAAATAATTATTTTCCTGGATCTGGGTGTTTTTAAAAAAATACCAACATCATCCTTTAAATAACCATGTTTCCAGATGAACATAGCAATGGGGATAAATATTCTATTCTTAAGGTGTATGGAAGGATACCAGGGAATAATTCTTGCACAGCTAAAATTTTTTCATATTCAGGAAATATGGCTGCTCAGTAAGCCAGACTTTATGTACTACACTGATATATTAAAATTATTCTGATGCCTTTCTCCTCATCTCATGAATTACTTCATGAATTTCCAGCTTGATCAGTGAGACAGTAATAATGATGAATGCACCTGTTTATTTGTAGAACAAATATAAACTATTTTTTAATTAGGGACTTAATTGCCAATTCTATGGGTGCCATTTCTATGTTCTACACATTTACTAGAATCTTCCTTACTGTTTGTTATTACCAGACAAAGAAAAAGCTGGACCAGTGCAGAGTCCAGGTCTGCTGGATGCTGATGTTGCCATACTGGCAATTAA
This sequence comes from Urocynchramus pylzowi, assembly GCA_013397555.1. Lineage (NCBI taxonomy): Eukaryota > Metazoa > Chordata > Aves > Passeriformes > Fringillidae > Urocynchramus > Urocynchramus pylzowi. Next base: position 2,391,166 of record VZRH01007150.1, read on the forward strand.
TGTGGCTGTAAATACAGTAAACTGGACTTTTTCTTTAATAACATTCCATTTGGACCCTGTCAGGAAGGCTGGACATTTTGTTTAGTATGTAAATTTAAGCTCCTAATTTCTGATAGCTGCAGAAATACAAACTAAAATCAAAATCCCTGCATTTAATGACCTCAGTGGGTTTAATATAGTCAGAAACATAAAGCCTTGCTTTCCATCACCAAAAAAATAATCAAATAACCAGCACAAGTGAATTACTGAATCCACAGCATATATGACAGCATGGCAGAAGTTTTGTGAGTGGCTCTGTTACCAGTTCACTGGGTGGGAATTTTCTTGAATGAATATCTCCACAGGTGAGGATTGTGGGAAGTGGTGATAGCCTTTGATGCACAGCGGATTTGGGAGGAAGAACAACATCTAAATAAGGAGGATAAATGGAGAGAAAAAGGGCATATAGAGTGCTGGAAGTGGATTTACTATTTTATTGTTGTACCAGGTGTAGTCCATTACACTTTAATAGAATTTCATTTGGAGTATCAAATGAATGGCTGTGATTTCACTAGTTTGTCACCAGATACTACCTGTGGAGCCTTTACAGACTCTGTTCTACTCTGTTTAAAATTCAGTGCAGATACAGGCTGCTTTAGTTTATTTTTACAGCTATCAAAAATGCATTCAGAAGTGGAAAAAATGTAGGATTCCCAAGACTTTTTGATAATAGAAGTTTTGCACATAGATGTTCCTCTTTCATGATATTTATAAAATGCATGGAGCAAGTTATGTCTGCAAATGCTTATGGGTCTCAAGGATGCAAATCCATACTTTTTCTGTTTATCAATACATTTTACAATTTATACCTGAGTATTTCATTGTTCTGATCAAATATAGAACTCTAGGTATTTAATAGTTTATTTAAGCCAAAGAAACACATTGAATTAATTGACTTCACTATTTTTTTATTGATTGTTTTCCATATGAGTGTAGATACCTTTCATAGGTATCTACAAAAGACATCAGCAGAGAAAGGGACAGTGGCACTTACAGAATCATAGAATCTTTAAAGTTGGAAAAGACCTCTAAGATAATTGAGTCCAACCATTAACCCAGTGGTGCCAAGTCCCCTACTAAACCATCTCTCTAAGCACCACATTTACACATTTTTTGAATACTCTGAGGAGCAGTTGACTCTACCACTTCCCAGGACAACCTGTTCCAGTTCTTGACTGCACTTTCAATGATGAAATTTTTCCTAGTATCCAATCTAAACCTCCCCTAACTAAACTTCAAGGCAAAATTTGAGGCTGTTTCCTCCTCTCTTGTTGCTTGTTACCTGGGATAAGAGGCTGACTCCCATCTCACTCAATCTCCTTTCATACTCCTGTGTAGACCACAGAAATGGAAAATGGGGAGAGGGAAGTCATGCACCACAGCTTTCCTAGGCTGCAGAATAGCTTCAGCCAATTTCCGGCCCCCAAAGCAGAGGTTTACTCTTCCCCTCAGTTTTGGCAGCTTGAATCAGTCCTGTGGTACTGGGGACTGATCCTTCCTTCACTGCAAGTATTTGCATGGCTTGGCACATGCCACTGAAAAATGAGCTGGGTTAAAGCTTGCTCAGGAAAAAACCAGTAAAAACAGTAAAGCAGAAGAGAGTAGCTGGGGCAAATGGAAGGATTGCTTCAGCCTCCATTTCTGCTCATGTGCTTGAGTATCACCCATTTAGAGGGAGTGTATCTTTTTGATGGTATTACATTTTGGATGTGCCATTTAGCAAAGTAACTCAGTAGTGAAGATTAAAGTTAGACAATATGTTAATATATTGATTACAGTTTTGCTTTGTTATCTTAACTCATTTGGCTATCTTATAGGTCAGCTTAAAACTGGATATTAATAGAACCAGCTCTTACACTTGCTTGCTATTTTTTTTCCCCAGAAAACAATTTTTTCCTTCTGCTTCTGCTCTTCTGAAACCCTGAAGTTCTGTAGGACTCCAGATGGGTTTTGTGCAATCTGCTAAAATTAGCTCATTTAACTTTCAAAGCACTGTGGCCTCACCTGACATGTTGGTACAATTGAGGCTTCAGATTGCCAAAATCCCACTGGCAGACTGGGTGGGTGACCTACCTTTGCACACAGGCTGCAACAGTCAATAGAAAGAGCAATGACAAAAACACATGGTGGAGGACAGTGGGGTCACTGGTTATATATAGGAAGAGTCACTCCAAAAATAGAGTAGTATTTGGAGGTGAATAACCTTAGACTATTTCAGGGCTATTGAAAGAGCTCTCTTTTTTTTTTTTTTT
>VZRH01007150.1:2393541-2417280 GCA_013397555.1 Urocynchramus pylzowi
TTTTTTTTTTTTTTTAATCTCTTGGAGTTGGAAGGGTATTGCTGAGTAAGGAAGCTGCAATCCTCTTTACTTTCTAGCTGACAAATCATGAGTACTTGGAATCAATTTAAATGTCCTTCAGTGCATATAGTTTATTGCACAGGCCCATTAATTAATTTGTTTTTCCATTGCGTGGTTTTGTACAATGGTTGGTTGTATTATGGCAACAAAACTGGATCTTCAGAGATTTATTGTTCTGTAATAGTTTGGAAAATTAAGTGCCTAGTATGTAGAACTATTAACTTAAAAGCTATGTTTTCCTTCATGTGTGCAATGAAAAATAATCTCTGAATAATGAATATCATTCCTGTATTTGATTCATACCTGAAAGTAATTTTGAAGAATTTTGATTTATATTGTCTAAAGTACCTCTTGTGTGTTTTCTGACTCCTTCCTGCTCAACATATGCTGTAGGGCATTTTGAAATGAAGGTGAGTGAAACTGATACAACCCATAAAAATAGATGATTGGTATTAAGCCATTTGATTTATCCATGTAATCATGAGCTGTGGTATTCCTTGAGCCTCCACATCGTTCTTTCACGTAAACATGTTACCCTGTGGCTGGATTCAGTAAACACTTCCCCAGAGCTTTTCACTGGCCATGGAGATGGTTGGTACAGCATTCAAACAGACCTGCTTTCCCTGGACTCTGTACAGCTTCAGGAGCCTGTTAGAGCTTTTACTTACCATAGCCTCTGGACTACTGGAGGGAGATAGTCCTCTCACCTGCAGTTACTGGAAACCATGGTGCCTCCATCTGCAGGTGTCCAGGAAGCTGCAGATCACTTCCAGCTTGATCATTCTCATTCTGCATTCTCCTGAGCAATTACTGCAATGCAGAGCTGACACTACAGTTCCTGAGACAATGTGTGCACAGTCTTATGTCTCCAGTTATTCAGGGAAAAAAAATAACTAACCCCTTCAGTAGCCAGATGGAAATTTGAAGCTGTTTATTCCATGCCATAGAACCCATGATGTCATTTAGCTTTCACTATGCTGAAAACAAAGCCAAAGGCTCCTCTACACGTTCCTTCTCTGCTTTATTGTGTTTGAGATGGAAGGGTAATTGTTCTTGGCAAGGGTGACTGGGTTACAGCTGCCTTTGACTTCCAGGTTTTTTTAGTGCCATCGTGGTGGCTAAATATGTGCAGAACACTGTGACACAGTGGGGAAAATGGGATTTCATTTCTTTGAAATTAGAAAAAAATGTGATTCTTTCCCTTTGAAGACAATTGCCAGAAAACCAAATCGATTCTATTTTATTTTTAAGACTTGGAAGGTTTTGATTCTGTAATACCAATTGCTGAGAAGCTTAATCATCCAACTACAACCAGACCAAAAGCTACTGGCAGGCGACCACCCTCCCAGTCTCTCACATCTGTAAGTTAATTTTCCTTTTCTTTAAAAACTATTTTTAAGAATATTTTTTTCTGAATTTCCCCCCCCTCCTACTTGTGTTCCTTGGTGTTTTTACTACTTTTACCCAGCCATTCCTTCACACGTACAATGAGGCAGAGAGATGCAGATCAGGAAAATTCCTGTCAAAAGGCTGCCAGTGTTTTGAATGCTGATGTTTAAAACATTCCCTTTCTTCTGAGGTTCATACCCCCTTACTTGGGTGCTGCCAAGTGTTCCTTGCCAGCCATGACTGAGCCCAGAAAAATCCTTTATAAAAATCTTTGGAATAGACTAATTTGTGAGGAAGATTGAGGATTTTGAAGATGTTTCCCAAAACAAGCATTTCTCTTGGTTTCTTGCAGACATTTACCAGATTTTGAGGACAAATAGACCATTCAGTGTTCAACAGCCCTCCTTGAGCTATCATGTGTTGCTTCTCATTAAGGTCACAGTTGTAAATACAAGGGTGATTTAAATTTCACTCTCTAATATCTATCTTTAGACAAGTTGGTCTCATAAACAATACTTTGGAAACCACTGCTTAGCTTTTCAATGTCTTGTTCTTTGGGGTTTGGGGTTTGTTTGTTTCCATGCTTTTTGTGTTCTGGAATATCAGAATGAGAGCACCTACTGATGGTTACCTGGGTCTGTGTTGCTGAAGAAAAACAAAGTGGAAGGAAGCAAAAAGGAATATTGCGAAACGAATAGAACTCAAAAAAGAGAATGCTTTCAAAAATGACTGCTGTCATAAGTATAGAAATATACAAGAGCAGTATAGAGGTTCTCCTCCCCTTGTCTCATCTATGAGGAATGGATCAAGGGGTGGAAAGAACCTTCCCTTTTTGTGCCTTTAGCAAGAGGCTGTGCACAGGGCAGCCCTGCAGTGCCAGCACTGTGCACTGACAGTGGCTGGGGCCTCTGGAGAGCAGCAGGGTGACACCTGCTCTGAGCAGAGCCCTGGCAGAGCTGCCCCGGTGACAGAGCTGGCATCCCCATGGTACAGCACTCAGCATCTTGCCTGGGACAGCAGGCTGCTTGCAGCTGGGGATATCATGCAGTGCAAAGCTGCAATTTGATGTTGAATTCAACTCATAAGCATACCTTATTTCTTGTATGCTTTGAAAGCAGTCTAGATTTGCAAATAAGATGCAAAAAAGGGGAGTAGGTTGCCGAAGAATCCTGATTTTAGGTATTGTTACTTTGAAAATGATAGCTAAAAAAGTTCTTGTACAATGAAAATATCTGTTCTTTTCTTTTCTTCTTTTGTGGCGTGTGTTTGTCTATACAGTCATCCCTTTCAAGCCCTGATTTCTTTGACTCACCAAGTCCTGAAGATGAGAAGGAAGAACATGTTTCCATTACTCACAAAACTCTCGAAGTGTCAAGGAAATCAAGAACTGTTACAATATCACAAGTAAGTTAATTGGAATGCCTCTGCTTAACCTTATCACATGCATCTCCTTTTTATTTAAAGCAGTACTGAAATATTTAAAATTTAATTCATCAGTCACCTGGTAACTGCCTACTTAAAGAAACTTAAAATTATAAAGGTTACTAAAGATTGTTCTGTGCTTGAAAGGCAAGTCTAAAGTGAATTGCACAGTTAAAATGTGTCAAATTACCGTACCGTGAAAAAAATCCTTCTTGTGTAAATGCATTTTACAGAATCACAGGGAAATAAATTTTAGAAAAATGGACCCTGTCTTTTTGCAACTTTAAATTGAGTTTACATTAGAAGAGTCTGTGAGCAGAGAAAATACAACTCTTTGACACACTTTAATAGTATGTGAATTTAAATTTGCAAATATAATCACTTTTTATACTGGTATAATGGTATTAATTTTATGGGCTTGTGCCATTCTTACTGTATATTGGTAGACTACTATAGTGGAATCAATATTACAAAAGGAGTGTGTGGGTCAGGCTTTAAAGGTTGGAACTATTTTTTAGTACATAAGGATAGCTCTAGTAACAAAAAAACTACATTCTAATAGTTTAACAAGTATTTGAAAGATGAAGTCATGCACTTCTGTGATCAAGTTATAAGGATAATGTTTTGCTATGTAGCTCCCTCTTCTGGGAGCACTTGCACCAAGGAATACTGCTGGGCCAACATTTCTAAGTTATATGACAACACTGTAGATGTTCCTGTAAAATGAGATGCCTGCTATTAGAAAGCAGCTACTTTAGGCTTTAATGTTGATAGCCAGTTAAGCTCTGGAATAAGATGCTCAGATCAATGACTCCAGTTGTGCCTTGCTTGCCTGCTCCAGATTTGAACTCTGCCTGAAATATCTTTTCAGTCCAAAGGAAACTTGCACCTACTGTTATATGGGGTTATTATCCATGAAAGATCTGTTTTTAGGTACATATTACTCACACCCCACTCTGCTCTGGTGAGACCCCATCTGGAGTTCTACATCCAGCTCTGGGGTCTCCAGCACAGGAAGGACATGGACCTGGTGGAGCAAGTCAGAGGAGGCCACTGGGATGATCAGAGAGATGGAGCACCTCTCCTGTGAGGAAAGGCTGAGACAACTGGGTTTGTTTGGCTTGGAAAAGGGGGGGTTTTGAGGTGACCTAATTGTGGCCTTCCAGTACCTGAAGAGAGCTGACAAGAAAGATGGAGAGGGACTATTTACAAGAGTATGGAGTGATAGGAGAGGATGATGTAATGGTTTCAAACTGAAAGAGGGTAAGTTTAGATTAGATATTAGGAAAAAAATATTTACTGTGAGGGTAGCAAGGCACTGGAATGGGTGCCAAAACAGAGAAGTTGTGTATGCCCCATCCCTGGAAATGTTTAAGACCAAGCTGGATAGGGTGTGGAGCAACCCGGTCTAGTGAAAGGTGCCCCTATCCATGGCAGGGAGATTGGAACTAGGTGACCTTTAAGGTCCCTTCCAACCCAGATACACAAACTAATTGATAAAATGTTAAAAGAATACTTTCCAGGTCATTGAGTCACATTTTCAAGGCACAAGAGTGATTCAGCTTTCTTGTGATTATAATACCATTTTCATTTATATTTATGGTCAGACTTGGTTTTTGTGCAGAACACTTCTTGAATTCAGTGTTTTCCCAGATCTGGTTCTGTGCTCAATCGTGGTTGTATGATCTAACATTCCAACAGTACAGTAGGGAAGACTGTTTTTTGCACACCTTGGTGGATCCGGCTCTTCTCTCCCCATCATAATTTTTCCTGATTTTCATCTCATTTTCATCTTTTCTCTCAGTTACTCAGCTAATGCCACCCTGCCAGTCTCCAAGTCCTCACAGTGTCTCCTTCCATTTCCATACCATTTATTCTCAGTATTTTGCCCTATTTACCATTCAACTTGAATATCTCTTTTACATAGAGAGTTGGAGGGTTGCCTAGAGCTTTTTATTACTCTTGTCCAAATCAGATTCTCAAACACGCCTGGTAGCTGTCATGTAATGCACACACAGCACTGCCAAATAACAGTATGAAGATTCCCCTTACTTGCCATTGTGATAACTGTACTTGTACACTGCTCTCTGTATGCAGTGAAGTAGGTGATCATGTATGGTTGGTAAACTACAGAGTTTCTAATTGTCTAATAAGTATAAAATTTAATATTACATTATATTACATTATATACATATATTACATTATGCAGCATATATGAGTAAAGGCTTGTCTAATAAGGAGAGCACTGGATTGCAGTTAAGAAGCATGGAATCCTTTTTAGCTAACCACATGACTCCAGGGTTATAGGTTAATGGTGTGTTTTTCTGTCAAGTTCCTGGAGGAATAAAGAGCTATTGGTAGTTATGGGGATTCATGGAAGCTTTGAATAACAGAGGACAGTACATTACATTTATTTATTATTAATATCATTTTGAAGCCATGGGATTTTTTTTCTATATATACCATACCAAGAAGCGAAGCTAATGAAAATTTTTCTATTTTCATAATGCTAGGGGGAACATGTAATACATTTTTTAATATTTAAAAATCTTGGAAGATTCCTTCAATAGTTACTAGGAAATGATAAATTTAATTTACAAAAAATACAACTTGGATTCTTGGCCATGTAGTTTTGTGCTCTGTGGGAGACGTCCATGAATGTAGATATGTTCTCACAAAGATCTGAGAGAAACCCTGAGCATCTGTCCCTGGTTTAATTCACGGCTAGGTCTGGATCTTGGAAATGCTGTTGCTGAACTTTTGCATCACAACTAGATCCCCTCTGAAGTACACATACAAAGATGATGACTAATCACTATATTTATCATGCTTTTGCCAAGACTGCCCATGTTTTACTGTTGGATTTTCAGCATTATTGAAGAGGGGCTAAATACTTAGCATTGGTTAGAGGTTTGATTTTCATAAAGCTTTCTGCAGACATTAAATGTTATTGTTTTTGTTGCAGGTGTCTGATAACAAAACTTCCTTGCCTCCAAAACCAGGAGGTCTGGCTAGTGGCAGTAATGTACAAACATCACTATCCCCTTCACCATCACCTGGATTTCACTCAATTGCTATGGGAACAACAGGCCACAGGTCAAATTCCCCATCCCTGTTTGGTACTGAAGGAAAGCCAAAGACTGAGCACTTGAGCCAAGGTCAGACTGCCCTGGAAGAGCTGAGAACACAAATTAGGGAGCTAAGAACCATCATTGAAACCATGAAAGACCAGCAAAAGTAAGTACTGCAAATCACAGCTGTAGGTGGGATGGATCAGTTTGTGCATAGTGGCAGTTTCTGATTGAGTTTGCCTTCATGGATGTTACTCTGCACAGCTGGCATATGTGTTTGGGAGTGATTTTCTTGTGGCAGAACATATTCAGGGATGAGAACCTCCGCAAAAAAGATCTGCACTATCCACCAGCTTTTTTTTCCTGTGTTATGACGCAAGTAGATGTTTACGGGGTGTTAAAAAAGTTAACTTGCAAGCTATAAGCAGTGAATTTTGGTTTATTTTTCAATAACTATCTGAGAACTCATGTGCATTGATCATAATAAAAGGGGTGCATTTGTTATAGTTGTAGTACAAATTGCTACAAGCTCCTAAAATAATTAAATTGAATTGTTATTTGACTGTTAGCACATTTTCCCAGGAAGCTCATGTTACTCAAATTGTGACTAGGTCATCTGAAGGCCTTTGTGTTTATGGCCTTGAATCTTACTATTTTAGTATTGGGCACCTTTGTTTTCTTTAAGTTGCTCATTTCTTAGGAGAAACTGGGGCTGGCATGTAACTTTTGATGTTCCTGAGACTATTGAATGCTTTGGAAGCTAAACCTTCACTTACATTGTCAGTTGTGTGTAGCCCAGGCAGGAAAAGGAAAAGGGCAAGCAGCGTGCAGAGACTGTGGCGGAACAGAGGTGTGCGGAGTTTGGGAGAAGATGCGGGAGGGCGTGGTTCAAGCTGGATGTAGCCAGCAAGCCCCACGGCCTCGCCTCTTAGGCTGACCCTGCTCCTCTGGTCTCCCCGGCCCTTCTTGCAAGGGCAGCTTCCACCTACTGGTATCTGTCCTAAGGTGAGATCACTCCGTGGGAACATGAGAACGTGTCTGCTCCTTATAGCTATGTTCCCTTTCCCAACAAAGAAGAATGGCAGAAAATCCATATTTGGGATCGTTAAGTCTTATAAATGAAGTTGAAGGTTACATTGTATTGCTGGCATAAACAGCTTTTAAGTGGCTTAAGTATGTGATAGGACGGGCAGGATTTGTGTTACCAGTTCCTATAACCCACCAGCAGTCAATACATCTACATTTTGTGTGGGAAAAGGCAACTGGGAGCTGACACATGTTGATACAGCTAGGCCAGAGCAAAGCCTGTGGCTGCAGGGCTGTTAGGAGGCATTAGTCATTAGCCATGTGGGATGGGGTGGGGTACTGTCCCATAGTGAGTTTTACTTCTCTCTACTATGGCCTAGAGTATACAAGAGTATGCTGACTTCAATTAGACGTGCAGAGGAAAAAAACAAACTAGTGAAGTGGGGTAAATATGTCTCCAAGAGATAATCTTTTGTATTTTACTAGTGTGGTCATTTCCATCCCAAGCTTCTTTTGCATTCTTTTAACAGAAAAGAGATTAAACAGTTGCTCTCTGAGTTGGATGAAGAGAAGAAGATCCGTCTACGATTGCAGGTACTTAAATTATTTTTAATGCTGGGGATGTGTTGTCAGGTTTGATTTAGCCTCCTGCTTTTTGGGAGTTTGGAGAGTGATTTAAACAATGCCCTTAACAGCATACTTTAACTTGGGCTGGCAGATGCACTAACGGGTCATTTATAGGCCCCTTCCAACCAAAATTACTCTATTCTAATCTATGCTGTGCTATACTCTTCTATTCCATATACTTGATAAGTGGTTTGGTATTGATTATATTTTATATTTTTGTGGTATAGGGTAACTGTACTTCAAACTAGGGATAGAAAATTGAATTGTAATTTCACTGGACTGTTCCCTCTCTGTAAGGCACTTGGGAACATGGCAAAGGGTGGCAGAAGTGGGGATCCTCAATGTCTATGCTCCAGGGCTGCTTAAAGGACTTTAAGTGTCCAACACATTATGGCTTCTAATAATACACAATTCTTGTTCAGCTTAAACCAAAATTTATTCAGATAAAACCCAGTGAACATTTTCAATAGCCACTGTTGATTTAGTCTAACAGGCCAGACTATTCAGAGTTATCCAGAGATAACTTTACATCTTTATGCAGAGACCTGCACTGATGTGTTTAAAATTAAGATCTTATAGCTGAATGCTTTTATTCCAGTTCAAATGTTGCTTATTCTGGTAAATGTTTAGATGCTAGATAAGATGGCATTATTAGCTTTACATGAAGATAAGACTTAACAAAAAAATGTAGCATTAGTTTCAGAGTGCTGTGATAGACATGAAGTAGCACAGCTCTCAGTCCACGTATTAAAGACTGCCTCGATGATGGTGCAGTTGAACACAGGTTGAAACAGGTGGGTTTGAATAAATCCAGGAGCCCTGCCTTGGTTTCTAGTGTCTGTCAGAGGGACCAAGTGTACAGCTGGGGCTGCTGATGGTTTCAGCCACATCCTTTTAAGCATGGCTGTACATCCTTCAGGACCTTTAAGGTGCCTGGGCACAGGCTTAATGGTTGTGGAAGGCAACCACCATGCTGGCTCTAAGTGCAGCTGCTGGTGCACGGACACGGTGCTCATTCTGCAGTAATGCCAGACAGTGAGCTGTGTGGCTTGTAAAAGTTGTAATTTAAAGAGATTGAAAGGTCTTGCAGTACATTCAATGACTGTACTTTTCATGATCCGAGGGAGGAGGCTGTGAATGGTCATCTTATACAGCTGAGAAGCACCTCAGTTTGTGAAATCTGTGGAAATTAGAGTGGTATAAAACCTGTAGCTGACACCTGTGGACAAGAGGGAACATGCTTTTCAAGTGGCACCAACTGTGCCTCAGTTTGCTAAAGTATCTAATTTAATCAAATACTTTTTCTTCTGTTTGTTTTTAGATGGAAGTTAATGACATAAAGAAAGCTCTTCAATCAAAGTGAATACTTGATAGGTGGAATGTTGCATTATTCTTCGTGACTGAGACTTAAATTTATGCCCCAGCCAAAATAACTTTGTGCCAAATGATTTAAGAATTGCCTCAACATCCCTTTATTTGAAGGATTAGCACAACAGTTTTTGATAGCACAACAAAAATACCAACGAGAACAAAATTTCTACCCGAAGCCGTGCTGTGCAGCACTAGTTGTGACTGAAATTGATCTTCTTGTGCTAAAGGCTCTCTACTTCAAGATCCTAGGTGAAATGAAAACTCAGGCAGTTTAGTCCATAGTGGTACTATTTTGATGATATTTTTCCATAAATAAAGTGTATTTCAGATTATCTGTTTACAAGCTTTATGATTTTGACTTTTGGTTTTTAATTGTCTTTTGTCACAGATTTTAAGATGTTTGTATTTCATATAGCCAGGAATGAATGTTAATGTTGGGGCTGAAGGGATTATTTTTGCTTCGAGATTGAACAGCCTACTTTTCATTATGGTTTTAAGTTCTGTTAAATATGCAATTTTTGTCCCCAAATCCCCTACAACTTAAACTTACATTGTGTACAGTAATGTATTTACAAGAAGGAAACAAACCAACAGAAGTCTGGTCTTTGCAATGATTTGTGCCTTTCTTTGCCACACACTGACTGGAGCCGGTTGAGGCCAGGTCTCCCTATGTAGCTACCACGACCACTCCTGTCCCCGGTGTCCTCCTGTCCCCGGTGTGCGGCGGAGGTCACCTTCCCAGTGCTCAGCTGCTCGGTCAGGAGGGCACGATGGTGCCAGCTGGCAGGACAAGAGGGCACAGCTGAGAGCAGCTTTGTCTGGAGCAGCTGTGGCTTTTTAGCTTTCCTGGTTTGGATAGGCCTCTCCCTCAACCTGAATGTTCATCTCCGCTTGATTTTCATTAGATGATTTAAACACCCACCTCTGTCCCCAATTTTGCACAGAGTGAACAGAATATGCATTATTAAAGCAAAAATAAATAAAAGTAATCTATAAAACATGAATAAAAAGTTGTATTATTTCATGCACAAGGTTCTCTGTTGCGTGACAGTGTTTCATTTGCTGTTGATGTGGTATTGTTTGCTATATCATGTTGTACACTTACAGACTGATACACTTCATAGTCCTACTTTTGCAGCAGGACTCTCTTCTCAACATTTTGTTGAACCGGATGCTTACTTCAGTTTCTCTGTTTGCTTTCATTCTTTCAAAATCTCACATTTTCCTGGTTGTGGTTTCATGTGTCCTTAACTAACCACAAGGTATCTCATATCTTGTCAGCAATCTCTGTTAAGTTTATAAAGTGTTTAAATAACAGATATTTTTGCATAGCATGGAGTGATTGGGTAAGTGATGCTGGTGATACTTCCAAGTAACAAAACCCCACACACAAAGGATCTTCCTGTCCATCAAATGCCAGAGCTGGCTCCAGCAGCACACCCTTTATCAACATGAACCTCCCCCTGCCTGCCAGGAGCTGGGTGAGTTGTAGTGTGCAGTTGGCTGGTCACGTTCACATATGGTTGGCAGAGTTCCCATAATCTTTTTGATATGCACAAATATATAAAATGCACACTCCACCATACCCGAATCTGGCTTTACAGGTCTCAACTGGCAGTACAGAACCTTACTGCGGGGATGAATTTTTTCTTCCAGAGCACCTGCTTTTATTGTAACAGTGTTGTCTGAGATTTAAAGATTGGGTAGTGAAACTTGAGAATTTTTTTTAAAGTCACAATACATTGCTCAATGTGCTCAAACAGAAACACTAATAAAATATTTTATCACTGAAATGCTCCTATGTAACATTTCTAAATATCTACATTAAAATATTTTTGTACAAAGAATGAGAGTCCTGCCATAGCTTTCCAGCAATAAGGATTTCTGCATTACTTTCATGATTTTTGTAAAGTTAGTAGCAGAGTTAGAAGGAAATTAAGGGATAAGGAATAAGAATTCTGTTTTGGTTTGTAGTTATACATTTGCCATATTTATCCAGAAATTAACTGCTCTGGATTCCTAGTTCCCTGGAAAGAGATAAACTACTGTATCTGTGGTCAATAAAGTATTGATTTCTGAGCTGTGCCTCAGAAATACATCAGACATCTTGGAAGTGTTCTGTCTTTTGAAAATGAAAGTCTGAATTTGGAATTAGATTCCAAAAGAAAATAAATTGCTTTTTTTTTCCTCCTGTTGAGATGATAACTTGTCATTTTATAAATCTAAGTTAGAAGTCCAACAAACCATGCTTTGTAGAAGATGGTTAAATAAGTATTTGTGAAAATGCTTTGCTTTGCAAGTTGGTTTTTCTGGGAGAGGACACTGTAGAAATATAAGTTCTTCTTGCTGCATTTCATTATAATAATACAAAGGATTTCACATAAGACATGGATTTTCCCTTTCTAAAGAGTATCAAATATGCATTAAACATGTATAAACTGCTGCTTTTAAAAGTGTTTGGTTTTATATTTAAAGAAAATCAGAAAACACTGGTGAGGTACAAAGTGATTTTGCTGTGAAAATGATTAAATATTGTTGTTTGAAGAGTTGTGTAAAATGACTTTTCATTAACATGCACATACCATTCCTGTAGCAAACTTCTGTTTATGTGTAGAAGTCAGGTGTGAAATATCAGGGTCATGCTTTTGGATGATAATATCCAAATTCTTGGTTTGGTAAATTTTTGGTTATTAAGAAAACTGTTTTATGTTCTCTTTTTGTTCTTACAATCCTAAAAGAAGCAAGTATTTCTGAATGTGAGATCATAGCACTTATGTTAGCATTCAGAAACACATAATCACAGAATGATTCTATGCAGGTCCTTTTATTGAAGAGCTCTGGGCGTCAGGGGTATAGACCCAAATCTGAGTCCGACACGGGTTTGGGATGAACATGTTTTTATATCCTTAACATTATATAACTACATATTAATTATTAAACTTACATTGTTCTATTATATACATTGATTTCATCCAAGCATGGATTCTTGTAATTTCCATCAAACTCCCAAACATTGTTTCTCATGATTCTTGTTATGATTAAACAATAATTATATCCAATTACCAAACAATCATCACCTTTGACAATCATACAATTTATCATATAACAATCATATAATTTATCATAGTCATTAAATGATTATACAGGTGCAGTTTCACATAATTCAGTAAAGCCTAACATTTTCCCAGGGTCTACCAGGCCCAACCTTTCTTTCCAACTCCCCTGAATTTCCATGACTTTAGAAACATTTTATCCCTATACTATCACTTAGAGGTTTAAAAAAGTTTTACATGGAAGTAAAATGGCAAATACTCAAAAGTGTATTTTAAATTTCATCTTCTGTTTTCTTATTAATTCATTTATGAATGAGCAAAAGGTTCAGAAGAATTTTTTGTTATGCTCACAGGTCAAAGGACTGAACTCAACTCTATCCAGTAATTTTTATGGGTTAATTTGTGTATGAAATGTCCATGAGCACCACGCTCTGTGACAGACAGGACTGAAATTTACACCTATGAAACAAGGTGAGACAGCACCATAAAACTCCCTCAGAAGTTCATGCTCTACTGAAGTTACAGAATCCTTTCCCTCTTCTTGAGGAGCTGACTGGGGTGTGAGCAGGCCCCCTGTCCCCTGCTCCCTTCCCCCCGGGCTGTCCGGCTGCAGGGGCGGCTGCTTCCTCGTGCATCCCTGCACGGAGCCTGCGGCACAGACGGGGTTTGCTGCTGCAGGGCTGGGCTGGCCGAAGGGCTCTGCTGTTCCTGTGCTTTCCTTGGCCATGCCACAGCACAGCTGTGCTGACACTTTTAGCCTCTGTCTGGGGTGTTTATGCTCCAGGGGCCTGCCTTGGGAGCAGGGGGCTGTGGTTGGAGGTTCTGTGGTTCATGGCTCCCATAAATACCAAGCACCACAAGTCAAGGAGAAAGTATGGCTGGGTGGGTTGATGGGCAGTGCTCCTGCTGGCAGTCTCTGCAGGGCCAGGAAGAGGTGAGGACTCCAATTCTGCTTCTCCTCTGAATAAGAACCCTGGGGCTGGAAACTGGACAGAAGCGCATTGATGAGGAAAGTGTGAAGGCTGGTGAGAAAGATGAAGCTTTCTCTTTCATACAGGAGAGCTGGGGTTCGAAAGCAGGCAGGATTTTTTTTTTTTTTTTAAAGTAGAAAAAGCTACTTTACAATTTGGCACTGAGGAGGCTTTTCAACTGTGTGAGGGTGGCAGTGCTGCTGGGCACCGGCAATTCCCATAGGCTTTGGCAAGGACAGGGTCCTCCAAGCATTGACTCCTGTTCATGGCAATCCTTAAGTTAAAAAGGGCCAGAAGAGGTGGAGCTGAATTCCCCATACAAAACATTGGTAATTGCCTCCATGGTTATTAATACCCTTCAGCCAGAACTTAGATTTTGCTTGGCACCTTTTGCCTCAGCTGACTCTTGAGCTGGCCTAGGAATTAGCAGCTGGTTGTGTGTGACCTGGCCCGTTCACTCCCAGCTTCCTGCAGCTGCTTCCCTCCTGAGCTGCAGCCTCCCCACTACAGCCATTCCCTGCCTTTGGAAAATAACCAACTTCTTTAGGTCACCACAGCTGAAGGTGAGAGGGTGCCAGCGCTTCCCAGCCTGGAAAAGAGCAACTGAGGAAGCAAAAGACACCATTTAAATGTCATCAGGAAGCTGCAGTGCTGAGTGTGTGCCAGGAATGAGCAGCCTCGGTGCCACCAGCCCCGTGCCAGCCAGGAAATGGCCCTGGACCATCCTCCTCTCTGCTTTTGGTTCAGGGAACAAAGGTTATTGCACCCACTCCACACATTGCTGTTTGGTGTTCTCTCTTTTAATGAAGATGATTTCCAATCCAGCTCAGACACAAACTTTTAGAGGTAGTGAGTGTAAACTACAGACAGCTTCAGGAAGAGACGCTTGAGAGACTTTCTTTGTGCTGCCTCAGTCAGGCTTTTCTTGAGCCAATGATGCAGCTGAGTTGCCCCTTGAAGTGCTCACAGTTTCACTATTGAACAGTGTGAGGGGCTGGAGTGCAAACAGCTGAACTAACAAAATGGCTTAATGCTCCTGTGAAATTTTATTTAAAGTATTAGAAATTAAATGGTATTTTTAAATGCCTTAGCACTGTAGGATGAAAAATTTAAGATGCATATTTTTTAAATTGAATTGTTACCCTACCAACTGGAGTGATTAGTATATTTTAGCAAGATAATTAACTATAATTCTAGACAAATCACTAGATTCAATTGTCCTGACACATTGTAAAGGTTACAATAGAGATACAGGGCCTACCAATCTGTCTCAGCCCCCTTGGATAAGAAGGTTTCGAACCCTGTTTTGAACTTCCTGTTTTTCATGTAGGAAAAGCAACTGGAGAATATAGCTGATGATAATCACAGGAAAACAAAATTGGCATTTGTCAGTATGACTTTAAAACATCTAATACGCTGTTTCTTGAAGGAGAAAACTTGAAAATTAGAACACCAAAGCAACTTAGATAAGAATGAGCAGACTTCCAAACCAATTTTGAATATCAGGACATTAAAGAAACATCTGTTCTCAAAACTGTCTCTGGTAAAACCCCTTCACTTCACCAAGCCCAGACCCAGCATTTTCATTTGGTATGGGAGATCATATTCCTCAGTACAACAAACCCTTCCCTATGTCCCTCATCCCAGCTGCTGAACAGCAAACATCCTTTTAGCAAGGGGCCCATCAGGCTGCTCTTCACCTCCTCGGGTAACAGCAATGAAGAGTTTGGGATTTTGTCACAGCACTTCTTGGGCTTATCTTAGAGCTAGTGAAAATTAAGCTGGGCAGCTGTCCCTGCCACAGGATGACCCATTACCTGGGTTTACCCCCTTCTAGGGATGGTTTTCATTGCAAAGGGTACACCAAGTAAAGGAGAAAGCTCAATCACACAATCTGTGTGCTGTGCTCTTTCTCCTAGAACAGAGCACCAAACAAAGAACAACAGCTTATGCAGGGTAAGTAGAAAAGGAGGTGCACCCGCATGGAAATTGCTACTGCTAGATAATTTGGCTGCTCTGGATTCAAAGAGCCAAATCTACTGAGCTCAGCCAAATTTACTGTTGGAAGCACAGATGCAGCTATTTAGCAAATAAAAGTACTAGGCAGGGGGAGACATGATGTAAATTTTAAGACCCCAGCAAAAGCAGTGCTGGCTGGAGAAAGCTTACTCATTAATGTTTGGCATGTTTCTCATGAGAGGTGCAGGTTGTTTGTGGCATGATTACACAGTTGTGCCTGGTGTGTCTGATCTCAGGGGAACAGAAAACTGATGCTCTAACCCAAAGAACCTGCTCACCTCAGAAGTAAGCTTTGTAACCTGTGCTTGGGGAGCTCTTAACACAAAAGGATGTCACATTACTGCAATAACTACAGGCTTCAATATTGGACTTGATCTAATTGAGATATATTAAAATCAATAAGGCTGATTCAGTCTAAGTGCTGATTCAGAGTACCCAGATGTCACCAGTGTGCTCTCTCTAGCTGGGTGGAAGTCTGGGGTAAGCCTGAATTCTCCTATCCCCATTTTCACTCACCTTCTGTGTGTCCTGACTCAGGCATCATGCTTCCTCAGCCTTCCCCTACATAATTATAAAAAGCAGCAATCTCAGACTCTAAATTTCCTCTTGTCCCAAATCTGACACCTTCCTGCTCTAGAAATGTATGTCCCAGTACCTCTGTGACACAGAGAGGAGGAACTGCCCACCTAGGGACAATGCCCACGACCTCTGCCTAAATGAAAGTGCTGATGCTGCTCAGGTAAGCTGGCTGCCTACTGCAGGCTCTGGCTGGCGTAATTTTGTAGGCTGGACCAAGATGTTGCTGTGCCTCTTTCTGTTAAACAGAAAGCAAATGGGACTCTCCTCAGGTTGGTTTCACGTTGCAGCAGTGTGTGTGTCATAAGGAAAACTGCAACCTGTTGTTCTTTCCATTTAGGGATATAAGAAAGAGTATCTGATGTTTTTCCTATGTGCCTGTATGTGCCAAAGTACTAACCTGATTCTCTGCTTCTTTGTTGCTGTGTGAATAGCTGAGAACTCTCCAGAGCAATATTGAAATAATTAACAGTTTTACAATTGGATTTAAAATTCTAGAGGAAACAAGTCTGTGCAGTAATAAAAAGAATACCTTTTACTACTGCTTCCAGAAATCTTACTGCTATCACTAACTCAACTCTTTTCCTCAAATAGCTGTTACTTGGAATTTCCCAAATATAAAGAAGAGGTAGGTGTTTCCATGGCAAGGTTATTAGCAAAGAATGTATTGGTTCCTACAAAAAGGTCAGGAATTCTCAGTGCTTTCTAGGTGTGTTGGATTAGAACAGGAAGCAGGTTATTATTTAACTTGCTTTTTACTGTGAAGTACAGGAAGAAACTCTTTGGCATTTTGACAGAAATGTGATTTGACACAGTGATGGGCTGAAGGTCTCTCTTATGGCATTATAAAACTTTTCTGTAATGATTCCTATCATTCTGGCAGATAGATGTCTGAAAAGGGACTGCATTTGAGTGACAATGTGTATGGCCATTAAATTGTCTAACTGTACAGGAGTGACATGTTATTTGGCAGCAACTTTAATAGTCTCAAGCATGTGACACTGCTCTAGCAAAGAATAAATATAATGTAAGTTGACAAAGCAGAGAAGACAAAGGGTCTGGCATCACACATAGGTCTCGCTGCGTAACCAGGAGAGCTCCAGGACCAGACTGCTGAGTGTTACATGCATTTGGATTCCACCATAAAAGTATTGAGAACTCCACCTAGCCAAGGCCAAATATTAAAGTCAGACCCAATGCTAATGACTTCACCCCTTCAGAGCATGAGCATCATGTAAGCTGAGAAAATAGTTGCCAGAAATTTCAAGACAGGCTGATGTTTCCCTCTGTCTTGCTAGGTGCCTTAGCTGTGCTCCTACATATTACTGCCTGCTTCTCCCATGACTTTTCACACTGCTATTTCATGAAGGTGAATTACTTAATAGTACTTTTTTAGAAAACAAAAAAGCCCCTATTTTGGACATTGGTAAATTTCTCTCTTCATGTATCAAGCTCATATTTAATAACGTTGCAATTTCTTGACTGCCTTAACAAGGAGAAATGCAGGTGCAACTGAAGAATTCTTACTCAAGTTTTACTAAATTTCCATACTTGCTTAAATACAGGAATTACAAAAAAAATTAGTATCAACATAAACTATTACAACTATTACAAAAATTAGTATCAACATAACAGATAAGTTTTTTTTTATTTGTCACTTTAAGGCAGTTCTTGCCTCCTCAGGACTCCTTTGCTGTTCACAGTCCCAACAGGCAAAACCATTGTGATTACAAATATTTAAAATGTTTTCAAACAGCACTGACAGCTTTGCTTTTACCAGGCTTCTAAGCCCCATGTATCCTCATTTATCTGGCATCTACAGCAATATAAAAATCACCTAAATGTCAATAAAAATGAACCACATATTCTAGTCCTCTCCATTGTTTTTTCAATAGGATTGTAACCAGGTTGTCTTCCTTGCCACAGACACAATTTTGTTGAGCTTTCATTAATCAGTAGACACAACTGCTCGACTGGAATAAAAGTTAATCGTCAGGTAGTCTTTACTATGAATGTTTTTTCAGTGAGAAACTACTTGAGAATGGCTAAAAGTGACAATATTTTCTTAAAATGGTATGAAAAACACTAAGCCATGACACATGAAGAAGTCTAGATACTTTGATCAAGCTGAAAACAAGAAAATTTATCAGTCCTGGTAAGAATATTTAATCTTCTGCCCATGCAAACTTTTTAAACCAGACCTTTTGAAGCTGCTGCTTGTAAGCAGCTCTTCTTATTCCCGAGGGAAATGTGTAATTCTCACCCTCAGGACCTGCTGAATTGGAGAGGACTGCAGAGGAGAAAACATCATGCCAAGATACTGTATGATTTGGAGAAATCGAGTGTTTATATTGTTATTTATTAACATCTAGTACTTGAATACAAATATTCAGAATTTTATAGACGGTCAGATGAAGACTCCATCCTCCTAAGTTGAAAGTTTTCTTTTTCCCCAGGTTTTCCTGAGGTTTTCTCTAACATTAGTCATCTTAGTAAGGGTTCAGAAATTTCAGGGTCCAAGGGAGGTCTTTCTGAATAGGGGCCTGGTTTGGTTTTCTCTCATCTGAAATATAAAAACTAGGTTATTTGAAATGTGTTGAAAACTGGAGATAAGGGCTTTTCTGTTTGATTAATTGGTTAAAAACTGTATTTTAGAGAACTTAACTTCTGGCTTTAAGCTGTCTGTTCACTCCTCAGATCATGAGCTGAGTGAGAAAGTCCAGAGAGCCATAGGTACCTAAATCAGAATAAAGTATTTAACCAGATTTTATAAATGCATGTGCCCAAGTCTTGTGTCAATATGAGCCAGCTGTTTGATAGAAAGAAATGCCAACTATCAGACATACAGTAAGTGTGAGTTCTGCTTTGACAGAGATTCAGGAAAGGTTGAGTGGGTTTTTATTCCTTCACTTTGCTATGTTATTTACTGGTGATCTATTGGTTTGGTTTATTTCATTTCAAATGCAGGCGTTCCTCTCTAACTGACATTCAGGTTTTATGGAAGCTATTGAGAATATATTCTCAATAGTATTATTGAGATTAATACTTTTTCACTGCTACCTTGCATTCCTTAGTCATCCCTGCTCCCAAAGTCTTGACATGTAACTAGTCAAAATCCAAAAGCAAGAATTTTTGATTAGGGTGCCAGATGTACTGAAAACTAAAGATTAGGAATTTGGAGTCAAAGCCAATTTTGAACTGATCACACTGCTCTGTGTGCATGTGAGCACACAAGGGCTATCTATAAATTTGTTGAGAACAATCCCCCTTTGACTAACCTTGTCTGTCACACGGGATGTCACTCTGTCTTTCATTTGCAAGGGGTGGTGAGGAGCAGATGCTCTGTGCAACAAACACGCTTCTCTGTGCAAAACAGTGGGTCTGAACAGAAAGCTGTGCTAGGGATTATATTCTTAGACCCAGCAGTCACTTTCTTTGCCTTCATTCTTTATCAGGTCAAATGAGTTTGTGAGGTGTCACACTGCCCACTGAAGTAAAAGCAAGAGGAATTCCTGAGATCTTTGAACCCAGTTCCAGTGATGATCTGGTGGCCAAAGAGTTTTGACTTCACATGACTCCACGACATCCAAGTTTCCCCCTTGCAAAAAAGGTGTGTTTTTGCTGAAAGTCAACTTTTAAAGCATTATAGAATTTTGGAGTCAACTTCATGAATTTTTCCTTCAAGAATTATCCCTGTTGCTTAGATTCCATTTATACAGATTTAGTATTTTTAATGTGACTTTTGAACAAATCCAAGCAGTTTATTAGGAAAAATTAGTCTCAAGGAGAATTCACGGAATTTTATTGAATAGCTAGTAAAGTTTCTGCATAATGACTTTGAAAATTAAAACATCTTTTGTCTGGCTTCATACTTCAGAAAAAAAAAAAATTCTTCCTGTTCAGTAAAGAAATCAACACTTTTCCTTGTCATCACGTGACAGCAGTATCTGTAGGGTAACCTGGAGACCTGCTCACTGAGAATGAAAATTAATGGAGTAGCACACTAGCAGCAGTAACACCAAAAGATCCATTAACAAAATGTTTGCTTGGAATAGTTTAAACACCACAACTTGCATTATCCTGTGGATAGTTGGTACAGTGGCTTGCCAGGAAACAATCTGGACATCCAAATATTTTACCTAATGCCTGATATTCACAATACAGAAAAAAAATCTCACATCTAGGGTACAGAATTCAGGATTTTTGAATGCATGTTCATGCAAGGCAGATGTCACCCTGATGGAGCTCCTTGAGGAAGCTTCTCCACAATGCTGCTGCTTGCCTGAGCCGTGGCTCTCTACCTGGGACACAAGGACAGGAGAGATGTGGCCATGGCTAAGATTGTGCCCATAACTGGGGTGGTCAGTGCCAAGTGCCTGTGGATGGACTCCTAGGCACCTCTGCAGCAGGTGTGATGGATGCCCCAGACACTGTGCTGGTGGGCATCCTTCAGCAAATACTGCCAGGGCATGGCCAGGTGGATTTGCACCTCAGTGGAACAGCTCAAATCTGCAGGCTCCCCATGGACCTGGATGTCTTCTGGTTTATTTGCTACTTACCTGAGCCAAGAGAGCTTGGCTTTCCCTTACACTGCATAAAATGGGAGGAGCCTCTTTATAGGTGAAAATGTCAGAGAATAATGAAATTGCAGGCTAACCTTTATGATTGTTCTAGTCTGTGTTTTCTTTTTTTAAAAAAGGGATGCTGTAGCTGTATATGCATTAGGGAAAAGGTGGCACATTTGCTGGTGGAGTCAAACTTTGTATAAATTTACAGTTTGAAATTTATATACCTTTACAGTTTGAACTGAAAGTTTTTAGCCCTGGGGAAAAAAAAGAAGGAATCACTCCCCTTAGCTCAGTTATGCTACCCAGGGATTTACAAAATGGAAAAAAAAAAAAAAAAAAGGTGGTTTCAAGGACATCTATTTTCTTTGCAGAAGTGGTAATTAATATTCTGCACGAAGTGGATTTGACAGGTGCAAAATGCTGACTGAGAAAATTGTACCATCATCTTTACAGTTCTGTACAAAAGCAAATGTTGACTTCACAAATTGGGCTTGGTTTTGTTAGGCTGGGTTCTATGTAAAGGCAGAAAGTCTTGGAAAGTGCTATAGAAGCTGAATATTAACTTCTGGCCTGGACTTTTAAATAGACAACTCCAGGGGCAGAGTGGCTCTTTCTATAACCTCATTCTTGGACACTTTTCCAAAAAGAGGAGAGTGTTGCATGACTCACCTTTTTTTCTTCTACATTTAACACTTTTTGATTTGCACAGAAACAGTTCAAGTGCCCCAAAGTCTGATTTCTTATTTATTCTCACTCAGGTGACTTGCAAGATCTGAAGATACTGTTGCTGACTGGAAATGTCAGGCACTAAGCCACAGTTTCTCAAGACAGTAACAGCCTGTAAAATGAAGCTTCTTCATTTAAAAATGATCCTTGTTTCTAGCTTGAAAGAAAGAATACAAACTCTGAACAAGTTGCACCAGGTTAAACTACTGAAAATCAGTGATAGATTGTTAGGAAAAATGTCCAATGAATAGTGAGGATATTGTTTGAAAGACAAATAAAATTAGGAAAAGGGGAAAATATCCTTTTCTTATTTATCATCATGTAAAATATCTACAAAGAAACTATCACTCTGTTTCAAGACCAAGAGACAGACCTCTCAACAAGTACTTTCAAAGAGTAACAAATGATAAAAAGTGCAAAATGAAACCTGAAGACATGCCTTAGATCTAGAACAACCTAAAGTTCTATAACCTCTGGAAGGCACAAAAGGCTTATTTACTATGTCTCAGTGGCATCCACCTAAGCAATCCCAGCCTATTTGTTGAAAATTGACACTAAAACAATTTTCAAGATTGCAGAAAGCATCACACCATGCATATATTGTTCTAAACACATTTAATTGCAATTTGGTTTTTTTTGCATGTTAGTTGCTTAAAGCCCGAGAATGTTCTTGAATGAGAGAAAAGCTTTCCTGTGCAAATAATCCCTTAACTTTGACAGCGCTGTACTTTTCAGTTTTTAATAACAGCTGTTCAAACAAGCTTTTTTATAATCCAAAAAGTGCAAAGTAGGATTGATACTGGGGAGGATCATAAACTTATGTGCTAGTGCTTTTTATTGATGGAAGGCTCAATGTGCACACTGACTATCTTTTAAATGCAGACTTCGATTTTTCTCCTGTTTTATCAAGTAGGTGGTGCATTATTGGATCAAGGCTAATAGACTTGGTGTGCCATACAATAGCTTACTCTTTTCTAAAGAGGAAAGCTGCCAGGAATGGGGGGGATCTCTGATGGCCATGTCATTCCTCCAAAGTCTCATATTCTAGTGCCTCTGTCAAAAAAGCACATACACATCCCCAACCTGTGGACCAAGTCCAAAGGTTTATTTACCCCAAACTTTCCAAAATGAGAAATAGGTTTGCCTGTTAAATTATTTTATCCACATTCTCTCTAAAATCCTTATGAGCCACTAAGCAAACATGAATACTGCACAGCACTATGCTATTCTCATGTTGGAGTGTTTCTTAGGAATACTGGCTACTGCAACTCTTATTAACAATCCCTGGTCACAGAGATCAGACCCTGGGTTTGAGGCAGACTTGGTTTATTTTAGCTTGAGCTGCTGGACAGGGACTCTGAATAAAGAAATCCCCATGCCTTCATACCCTCACAGTCTGTGCTCAAGATCTTCATGTGCCCTATGTACGCCTCTTGATCCAATAGAAATTTATGGTCTAGGATCTCCCAACACCTCATTGGATTCTTTATCCATGTCCACATGGACAGGCCATTAACTGCTCTTATCTTTCAGCTTGGTACAGCCTTGGGACCCTCTTTTGTGTTACTGAGTACCAAGGTCTTGGCCCTCATCTGAAAGTGTCCAGTCCTTCTCTGTTTCCTCCCCTGCTGAGCCAGCCATGCTGACAAAGGGAGCTCATTTCACATTGACCTATAGTGTTTTGTGCAGGGCCTATTCGTGCTAAGTTGTAAGCAAGTTACAATTAAACTTAAGCCTATGCATTTCTCATATTCTATAAGTAAATCTATTTTAATCCCAACCAGACAGACGCCTAGAGAGGAAAATACCATGCTGTAAGCCTTTGATTGATTCTTTTGCTCATTACTCCATTGAAAGGATGGTGAGGCATTGTAAAGGCTGCCCGGGGTAGTGGTTGAGTCACCATCCCTGGAGGTGTTCAGGTGTGGGTGTGGCACTTGGGGATATGGTTTAGGGCTGAACATGGTGGTGCTGGTTTAACAGTTGGACTCCATGATGTGAGAGGTCTTTTCCAGCCTCAACAGTTCTCTGTTTCTATGATTACAGCAGGGGATAAAATCATTGTCTCAGATAGCCACATAGCCTTCACACTGCAGCAAAAGGTGAAGACACACTTTGTCTAAAAAGTCATCTGTCACCACGAGTGAAAAATAAAATGAAAAAGCTTTCTGGATAGGTTTACTACTTCAAATACAAATTTGCAGGAGGACTGTGCTTTTCCAGTGTTCCCTTGATCGCTAGTTGGTTGTGGTCTCCGTAGGGTGACTTCTGACAGCTGGGGTACAAGGTTGAGCTGTTAAGTTATCCGGGCACATGCACCAGTGCCTGGACCAGTAGCAGTGCCAAGCCCCAGGCTGCTATCAGCAGTGTAGCGAATAAGAAAACTGTGTCAGAAAATCAAAAATAATGTTGTTCTTATAAAGAAGCCAGGAATTGCCACAGAGTTACTAGAAGCTGATTTTGCCATGATTGTGGGAGATTATTAAGAAAAGAGAAGGAATTTAAGGATGAACTATTACCCAAACTTCTGACACAGTCTAAATGTGGTCAAAGTCGTGTAAACAACTGGATGGGGGATTCAGTAGGGGAGAAGCTGCGATGGAGCGGAGGGAGGACAAACGGGCAGCAGCTGCTTTCGCTCCACGGCAGCGGAGCCGCGGGCGGTGCTCGGGGGCGCTGCTGCCGGCGAGGGGCGGGCAGGGCAAGCGATAAACGGGGCGCGATCGCCCCGACGGCGCCGCTCCCTCTCAGAGCCGCCGAGGTCGCGGACGGGAGCGGGCGCATTGTCCCGGGAAGGCACGGCGGGGTGGAGCCGGACTCCGCGCTGGGCTCCCCGGGCTGCCTCGTTCGGGGAGGGCGG
>VZRH01007150.1:2417795-2456160 GCA_013397555.1 Urocynchramus pylzowi
CGGGGCTCTCGGCGAGGGGGGTCAGGGCAGGGAGATGGGTGCGAAGGGATCCTCATGTAACGCGTTCAGCTCAGGGAGCAGGAGAAGGCGAGAGAGAAAAAAGTTGAGGCTCTTCCAGCAGCTCATTGAGTCGCCACGGTGCGTTGCCCCAGCAGAGCCGTGGATCCTACAGTACCAACCGAGTCTAAGGAACAGCCGAGCTCCGGCTGGGGTGGTTTGCTGAGAACCCTCCTCCAGCTCCCGGCCTGATGGGGAGCTTAGGGCGAGACACAGCACGAAGACATGCCAGCCTCTGATCTGGCTTGGCCAGAGACTTCATGTTCACCACTCTCACTCCAGACTGAACAGTGAAATCGGCTTGTATGTGAACAAAGTGATCCTGTATTGCTCTGAACAAGGGCCTTGAGGAAGACTTGTGGGTATTGCCTGCCCTGTTCAGGTTCCACCTGGTGACAGGTGTCTGTCTGATGGTTCAAAAGAAAGCTGCTCTCCCTTCTCCACTCAAAAACACCTGGCTGGTTTGGCACTGTGGCAGGGAACTGTGAGCTTTTTGAGCACACTTTGGAAGCCTCTGAGCCAATAGGTATTATAAACTAATTAAAGTGAGTATGTGGACATTTTGCTGGCATGCAGACAAACTTTTTTTCTCCTATCTGTATGAGCTAGCATAAGGAAATGCCAGAAATTCACAGACTCCAAAGATGGAAAGTACTCTTTAAGTCCATCTTCCACAAGAACTTTGTTTTCCTCATGAGATGCGTTAAAGAATTTTTCTTAAAACTTTAGTCTTATTCTAAATTCTTATGTGATTATGAGTCCATTTCATCCCAATAAGGCACCCACATATTGAGGAACTCACATCCTTTTTTGTCAATTTTTTTCCCAGTCAGGGGTTTTTGTTATGTCTCTGCTAGCAAGGTTGACAAGTATGTAATATATTCTTTGTGTGTCTTAGTACACAAACACAACCTAGCAATTTCTTTTATAGCTCTTCTGAAGGTAAAAATAATGTACTCATCAACACAAAATTATTCTTCTGTTTCTAGTGCTATTGAGGTATTAGACACACACCTGCTGTGCATTGTATTGAGAGTCTGAAACAGTTCTTTAAAAGGGGTTTCTTAAATTACTGCATTCTGAAGTGAGTGCCTCTTCTCTAGGAATGTGCTCTAACTTTGCTGACTTTTGATTCAAGTCATCTTATCAGACCAAAATAATTTTATCACTGACTAATACCACTTTGTAATAGTAGGGTGCCTTTTACTGGATACACCTTTAACACTCTTATATCCAGGGTTTTTTTTTTTTTTAAGTAGTTGAATAGTCCATAATCTGGAATTGTTCCAAAGGAGACTATAAAAATGGACTTTTTGTGGATTTCTTTCCAGTAGTAACAATTTGAGATCTGCTATAGGGACAACTTCTTAGTTTGTGTGATGTATGCCTGGAATTGTTGGCATCTATAAGTTCTTAAGAAGAACACCATTAAGAAAGAATAAGTGTTAGTGTGAACACTCCTATAGCTCATGATGAACTTTGTGTAAGGAAGTTCCCGTGTTTTTACTTTAAAAAGAAAAAAATCTAAAGAAGTTTTATTGTTGACTGGGTAAGACATTAAGCAGGTGTTTCCCATACTGAAGATATCTCTTACAGTGTATTTTTACTTTCTGTAGCTGAGGGGCAGAACCTTGAAAAGCAATTCCTCTTNTCTAAAGAAGTTTTATTGTTGACTGGGTAAGACATTAAGCAGGTGTTTCCCATACTGAAGATATCTCTTACAGTGTATTTTTACTTTCTGTAGCTGAGGGGCAGAACCTTGAAAAGCAATTCCTCTTACTTTGTAACGAGTGGTGGGGTTTCTAAGATGAGTTAGCCTGTCACCATCTCTTGGTTTACTAGTGGAACCTTAACCATCTACTAATACTTAATGACTGAGCAGCAAAGACCAAAAGACCATCTCATTGTGAGTAGTATTGATGGCTCTTTGTTAAAAATGTTATCTATTAGCCCTTTTCCCTGACTGTGCCTGAAATTGTAGCCTTTACTCAGCCATTAGAAAACCCCCTCCAAAGTAGTTTATTTACCTTACTTAGTAGGAATCTATAAGTACCTTTTGTGACAAAATCAGCAAACTTTTAAGGACAGAGTGCAATGAAAAACTTCAACAGAAAGCTCTTTTTTTTTTTCTCAGTAGAACTCTGAGAAAAGTGCTGCAAACCCATTTAAATTCCATTATCAGAGTATATGTGTTTTTTACCTTGAGCATAGCCATTACTGACTTCCCATCATTTGAAATCTTATCGTGAATGGAAGCATAACTTATGCCTTTAGTTAGATACTGCAGACCTGCAGGTTATGCAGGGTGACCCTGATCTTGAGAAATCACTCAGCTTTCTAAGGTTTTGCTTTGCTAAAGCAGAACTACAGGACTTGTGAGAGCAGACTTAAAAGTTGTGAAATAAGAACTTTGTAAAAGAAAAATAAGATTTCTTTGCTCAGTGTGGGCTAGAAACAAGCTGTCAGCCAAGTAATTTATGTTTTCCAAAAATGGTCAATGATATCTACCTAATAGAGGAAGAACAAGGATGCTTGCATACATTGGCTGTATCTCTGAGAAGAAAGGTAATATTTTTAAACTAAAACTCGGCACAGGGCAGAAGTGTGAATTTTTTTTTTCAGAAAATAAAAGTAATTTCCCTAGGAACACTGAG
The DNA here is from genome assembly GCA_013397555.1 of Urocynchramus pylzowi. Lineage (NCBI taxonomy): Eukaryota > Metazoa > Chordata > Aves > Passeriformes > Fringillidae > Urocynchramus > Urocynchramus pylzowi. The sequence goes on from VZRH01007150.1 coordinate 2,420,507, forward strand.
CCTAGAAGCTAATTGAGAATTTTTAGAATTCTTCAGAATTATCCCATGAAGAAAATCAAACTATAGGCACTGTAGTGCATTCATAAACAGCTTCAGAGACACAGTGAAAAGATGAATGTGACTTGGCTATAGTGATCCTACAGGTAGAATGGTTCATAGCTGCCAAGGATCTTTCTGTTCTGAATGCACTAAGAAAGAAAACATGATGTCAAAGTCAAATATCTGACCTGTACTTCTAGAAGGGTGATGTTAGATAGAAAAAAATGTAGCTTTTTCATGTCTGCTCAAAACTCTATCAAATCTTAGTGCCTGAAGTGCCAGGCAATAGAGTTTGTCTGCAGTTTTAAGTGAAGGAGGGTATGAAGTACAGTTATACAGGTTTTGGGTGTTCCCATTTTGGTTTATGAAATCCTGTCTCTGTGGCTGATCATACTTTTCCCTCATGAGGGATGTGCAGCAATCTGTTTTGAGGCTTGGAATATTTCTCTGACCATTTGACCACAGCATTTAGAAATTATAAAGTCAGCAGGATGAAAATCAGCTGAAAAGAAGACAAACTAGACAGCAAGTGGTGTACTGAGAAATAGAGCTAAATGCTGACCTAAGTGAGTATTCCCTGACAATCCAGGAAACTGTCAGATAATTTGTGAGTATAGGGGAATATTTTGAAGTCTGTTTCTACTGTTTTGCTTTATATGAACTTCTTTAATCATTATCCTGTGTGATAAAGCAGACCCAAAATGCATGGTCCGATACCTGTCTCTGCAGACTTGTCTTCATCCAAAGCCAAGATTTGGGAATGAGCCCAAGCAGAGACTGAAACACAGATCCTCCTTACTTCTGTGCCATAGCTGAACTACTCTTAACTCAAATTTCTTGTCCCTGAAATGCTTTTTCTTCGTGTTATGCTGTGAAAGGGGAAGGAGGAAATAAATTTGCTGGATCCTAATTTTCAGGCTCTGGCACCTGCTGGGGTAATCATTGTTGCCTGTCCCCCAGCTGCTTGCCCTGAAACCCTCTGCCCTCAGAAGGCCAGTGTTCCCACTTCAGAATTGGCAGGGATGCTTCAAGTTCTTCAGCCCGAAAGCTGAGTGCATTGGGTGCAGTGAACACTTGTCACTGCTTTAGGATAATATACAGCGTGGTGAGCCGTGCAGCTGAGCTACAAGGAGGCATGGCTTCCCTTTCTGACTCTGCTGCAGGGAGTGAGTGCTGTCTCTGACAGGAATGATAGCTGAGGGCAATAACTTTAAACAAACTTCATCATACCTTCCTGCTGCAGTTTATCTTTGCCCCTGGGTGTGACAGTGAGCAGTGGTGGAGTTAAGGGTTAGTGCTCTGATGCTCACTTCAGCAGGCAGGGTTTGCTGTTTTTCTGAGGAACACTTTTAAAATCTTTCCTTTATTTTCCCACACAGGTCACTCAATAGCTAGGGGTGTATTTGCTTTAAATCTCAAGAGATATATATATTACAGAATACAAAAGTAAAGAGAAGCAAAACAACCATCTTAAGAATAGGAAGGTGGTGGATGAGAGGTGGGATATTGTGCTGCTTTAGTAAAACAGCAGAGCTTTTGGGATCTGGTCTTTTATCTCTGTGTGATGCTGCACATCTAGAGCGACTTTAGGTGTCTCCTGAAGAGCAAAGCTCTGTATTGTGACATCAACCCAAATATTCTGATAACAAAACCCTTTAATATACCAGTATTGTAGTCCTTTTATATCCAAGTGTGTGAGACCGGTTTTAAATGACAGTAACAACCATCAGGTCTATATGTTACTGTCATAAAACAGTTTAGGTTGGCAGGGACCTTGAAGATCATCCAGTTTCAACCCCTCTGACATGGGCAGAGACATCTTTCACTAAACCAGGTTGCTCAAAGCCCTGTCCAGACTGGCTTTGAACACTTCCAAGGATGGAGGTATCCACAACCTCTCTGTGTAATCTATTTCAGTGTCTTACTATCCTCACAGTAATCTAATCTAATCTAATCTAAATCAGCCTTCTTTCATCTTAAAGCCATTCCTCCTTGCCCTGTCACTACAGACCTTTGTAAAGGGTCCCTCACATATTCTTTTGAAGCCCCCTTTAGGTACTGCAAGGTGCTATAAGGTCTCACCAGAGCCTTTTCTTCTCCAGGCAAAACAGCCTCAACCCTCTCAGCCCATCTTCCTGGGAGATGTGTTCCAGCCCTCTGATCATCTTCATAGTCCTCCTCTTGAACCTCTCAAACAGGTCCCCACCCTTGTTACTCTGGAAACCCCAGAGCTGGATGCAGCACTCCAGGTGGGGGATTTCACAAAAGCAGAGTAGATGGAGAGAATCCCCTCCCTTGACTTGCCAGCCATGCTGCTGTTGATGAATTACAGTACAGTTGGATTGATGATCTCAGAGGTCTTTTCCAACCTAGTTAATCAATTCTGTGATTGATTGATTTTGTAATTCATGCACCTTCATCTTCCTTAGATGGTTTCAAACCTCATGTTCTGGATGAAACACAACACAGATTGTGTGTTTCTGAGTTTTTTTTTAGCTTACTCTACAAGTAATATTTTTCACTGTGTGATTATAAGTCATATTGAGTCTCACTAAATAGACTTAGAAGCTTTTACACCCATTACAACCATTACAAATGGCTTCAAAAATTTCAACAAGTAAGATTATTCTGAAGAGACGAACAACTGCATCTACTGAACTGCCTTAGTTCTGAAGACCAATTATTGTCACATGGCTCTTGAAAATACAGCAGTTAAAGTGAGTTTTGGTTGTTTGTTTTTAATATTGTTAAATTATTTTTTTAAATAAAACTTGCAGCATTTTCTGGAATTCTTCATATCAGTGAATGTTCTTCTAATACAGGTTTTTTTCCTCTGATAGGAGGAAAGAACTGTGCTGGTTATGCATACCGGTCTGCAAATTCTAAAGATCCTTTTATTTATTTTTTTGTTAAGAATTATTGTAAACGTATTTTTCCTGTAGTCCCTAAGTTGCTCTGAAGGAATCTACTGTGCCATTGGACTGTGAGATGCTGGCAAGCAGAGATCTCTGGTTCTGCATTTGCATTTCAAGCTGACTTTCAGTGACTCCCAGCCCCTCATCTCCTTTGCATGGTGATTGCATGCTTGCTCAGTCTTGCTGTGCTGTGTGTAGCATGTTCTTCATAGGTATAAGAATTGTTTCTCTTAGACCTGCAGTCTCAAAATTAGGTTAAAAAAAAAATAAAGGAAGTGTTTGCTTATGTGGGTTAATTACATTGCTTTAATTTCCATCCTCCATAAAATAGGCAAACTATGGTAGATATGTGGTAGCTCATATTATGTTCTGCAGTCATGCTCTTCTTTTATCAGTGTAATCATACATTGCTTTTTTAATTGTTAAATTACGCTTGCATGTGCTAGTTAAAAGATAAGTAATGTTCCTGGTTTGCCTTGAGGGAAAGATCTTCTGACTTGTAAGGACTTGTGCAAAACCTAGTTGAGAATTCAAGATGTTTTGGTTTCTTCAAGATGGGCTTGTGTCAGAGTAGTCAAGAGAGGGCCATTGGCCAGGAACAAGAAGTAGGATGCAGTAATCATGTGCATGAATATTATTTGATTTATTGCTAATTCAATGTCTAAATACTGCTGTAATGCAATATGTAAATAACTATCATCTATTAAAACAGATAATAGTGCAATAGGGTCATGGTCTCTCCAGTTATGAGCTTCAGTGAGACCCCTTTGCTTTTTAAACTCAGAGGAGTTTAGGTCTGTCTAGGTCCACTTAGTTTCAGATTTGGTGAACCGTTTATGTCTAAAGGCTTATAATACAAGCAGGTTTGGCTAGAAAAGTACAGGTCAACAGTCTTTAGCCTTGGAGAATTCACCTCCAAAGCAGCAAAGCACCTGTGTAGCTGCTTTTGGATTTTATCTCCACATGTGACTGATCTTAGTGTTTTTCACTCACTATCAAAAAGTCAGTGTTTCCCATCTTTAGGCTGAAGGCCTCCATCCTGGGAGGGGGCTCCACCTGGAAGCTGCTTGCAACACCAGGAGACCAGCTGGCGCAGTCTCTGCCAGCATTTTATACCCTTCTGCAGGCCAACGTGCCCCAAAGTCAGTCCTGAATATCTTGGCTCCCCCCTCTGGAGTGCATTCATTATGCATTCAGACAGTTCCTCCTGCAATACTCACCTGGTGTTCCATTCCTAGGAACCAGCCTCATTGCCATCCGGGTCTGCAGAAAGGAGGAGGGTGTGGGGCTGTGTGGAGGTCCCGTGCAATGCCCCAGCTATCTTTTGTTAGCATCACAAGCCTCAAATTCAAACTCTGACTGCAAACCTATGTTCTGAAGATACTCAGGGCATGCTGCTACTTCCATTCATGTGGAGGAGCCGCTGCAAGCGTGTTATGTGGCTAACATTTGGCAGCAAGGATGCATGTAGGGTCCTTGTTAGGAAGGCCTCAGTATGGTTTGCCACTTGCAGGTGAAATCTGTGAACGCAGTAGGTTTTGGTTGCCATGCGCTTCAGGAGGGCTGTGAATTGCTTTAGCCTCAGGCTACCTTTGAACAGCAACAAGGGTGCCTGGGGCTGAGCCAAGAGAGGCCTTGCAGCTGTTGCTTTATCCTGCCCCCAGCACAGGCTGGATATAAACAGCGTAGCTCCTGTGTCGGCTGAGGTCAGGGGGATTCAGCGGGCAGCCAGTGGGTCAAACGTGTCTCACAGTATGATTCTACCAACCTGTCTTATTTCAGAAGTACTGCAAATATCTTCACCTTTTCCTGGGAGGCTGGGCTGGTTACTGAAACATGGCAGGAGCAAAAATTGCATCACTGTAGTCTTCAAGGAGAAGACATGAATTCTGACACAAGTATTGGCTCGCTGTGTCATGGGAAACCACTCACGCTTTTTTTATCCTTCGTAGTACTCAGCCTGATGAGGTCAGTGATTCTGCTGTGTGTTCAAGGTGGTGGAATTAAAACTTCTCAGTTATTTTTCAGAGCATTTAAAGTTTTGTCTAAGTCAATAGTTCAACAGCTGTTATGTCTTGGAGCGCAAAGCCCAGTGGGATTCATGACTTTAAAATGTGTACCCCAGCTTTTATTACATTGAAGGTGTACGATCCCAGCCTTGGTTAGCATAGTCTTTCTTTAACTGCAGTGGGCTCTGATGACAGGCAGAAATCTGAAATGTAATGAAACAGTAATAGCACTGTTAGGACTACATCCCTAGCCTTCTACTGATGTGGGATGGTACAGCTAAATCCAGCAGTAAGGGAAGTACTCCACTTTATCACAGCAGAACTTACAGCTCTGTCTGTTCTGCTTTTATGCTTAAATTGTGTTTTAAAAGTCTTCAATATCTCTTCAAGCAAAACACAAGGAGAAGAATCTTGAAATGCTTTTTAAACTCTGTTTCAGTATAGTCTTTTTTTATTTTGTGTCGTGTTATGGAGGGAAATGTGTCTGGATTCTTTGCATTTTGTGGGCTTTTTTTCTGTTCAGTAAAACAACCCTTTGTGCACAGAACTGTAGCTCAGCCAGGGGTGGTCGAGGGCCTCTCAACAATTTGAAAAGTGTTTATCACATGATAGATGTTCATCACATGATTTCTAAAGCTTTTGAAGTGTATGCCAAAAAAGCACTAGTTCTGGAAAACAAACAAACTTCCATGTAAATCAGCGTGATAATGAGCTGTCTCTAAAGTTCTTCAGTTTCCTACTGGTGCTGGCAGTGCTTTCCATGAATAATGGTACTTTGATGCCTCCAAGCAAGTCAAAACCAGTGGTAGATTCTATGAAACTGATTGTGGGGAAGTTACTTTTTTAAACTCAGGGTAGTGAATTATTTGCCACTTGATTACTGTCCTTTCTCCTTCCTTCCCTTTAAATTTTTTACAACTATTTAGAAGCTAGATCAGCCACAAGAAATTGTGCTGAATCAAGTGTCTTTGCCTTAGTCACAGAAAAGCTGCAGGTTTTTTCTATTGCAGAAAAATATCTGCCCATAATAATTTCACTCAGCTGGAGATTAGCTGCATTAACTCTACTGTTGCTGCCTTTCACTCACAGAAGCTCAAGAAAGAAATTTCTTTCTGCTAATTTGTGTGTTGAGGGTGACATTCTTTGTTAGTTTTGCCTTTGCTTAGAGAGTGACAGGGTGAAACTGGGGTTGGGAACTGGTAAATGACAACAGTACAAGGCTGTATTCTGTTAGTGTGTTGCTTTCTAACAGTGGTAGACCATTCTTCGCTGTTGTGCTAATCTTAGTAGATAATAAAAATTTGCAGGAGAAAAGCTAATGTTTACAATGGTGTTACTGTTTGCTACTGGGCTGCCTTACGTAGCAGAGCTTCTGTGTGCACAATCCTGTTTCACACAGTAACTGTCAGCTTTTATCAGCATCAGCTCTGCCTTCTCTGGAGCTGAGATACTTGTTTCAGATATTTTCTTTGCCAATGGATGTTTGGTATGCTTCAGTCTTTTTAAACCCAGTTTGAAAAGAGGATATGATTACCAAGCTCAAAGCCAGGCAGTGTGGTTGTTTTTACTACTGCTGCTTATGGGGCTTAAGATAACTGACAAATTATGGGTTGTTGTCAGCTGGAGAAAGTATTCAAATCAGAATGAAGTCTGAAAATGGTTGAGATGGATTTCTTGACTTCATGATGATTGAACTGATAAACTTAGCTTTTTGCTTATTATAGTAACAGAACTAGGTAAGTCTTCATGTTGTTTTGGGAAAACCAGAAACTGCCTTGACTTTCTGGCTTGTGATCAAGTCAAAAAAGAATGTTTGATTTTTAATTTTTTTTTTTTTACCCTTTAATGCCTCTTCATATTCCTAGTTTTGCAGTAGTGCCTCTGTGATTGGATAATACGAATTCTGAGAAGGATAACACCTAATTAATTTAATTAATTTAGTTAATTTCCGTAAATTTAGGTATTTTGGACAATTTGAAAGATGAATATTCAGAATTTAGCATCGTAAATCTAAACTTTCTTTCATCCTCTTACCATGACAAGGTGCAGATTAGCTTGGAGATGATGGTGGATGAGAAACTTGACATGGCCCAGCACCCCAGAGAGCCAACTGCACCCTGGGCTGCATCCAAAGCAGCGTGGCCACTAGAGAGAGGGAGGGGATTCTCTCCCTCTGCTATGATGAGAATCCCTGCAGCTCTGGGGTCCCCAAGGTAGGAGGGATGTGGACCTGTTGAAGCAAGCCCAGAGGAGGCTATGAAGATGATCAGAGGGCTGGAGCACCTCTCCCATGAAGACAGACTGAGAGGGTTGGGGCTGTTTAGCTTGGAGAAGAGAAGGCTCTGGGGAGACCTTATAGCACCTTGCAGTGCCTAAAGAGGGCTACAAGAGAGCTGCTAGAGGGACCTTTTACAAAGGTTTATAGATAGGTCAAGAGGGAATGACTTTAACCTAAAATGGGACAGGTTTAGATTTGATATAAGGAAGAAATTCTTTACTGTGAGGGTGGCAAGACTCTGGCATAGGCTGCCCAGAGAAGATGGGGGTGCCCCATCCCTGGAAGTGTTTGGGGCCAGGTTGGATGGGGCCTTGAGGAAGCTGGTCTAGTGGAAGGTGTCTTTGCCCATGTCAGAGGGGTTGAAACTAGATGACCTTTAAGGTCTCTTCCAACCTAAACCATTCCATGTTTTTGAGGTGATGCATCGTGCTAAATGCTGGAGACCATGTTTAGAGGTTTGTTGCAAAATCACAATTTCATGTGATTCATTTTGTCTGAACCACCACTTGGAAGTACTAATATTCCTCCGATTCTATAGAGATCTTAGAGAATAGGTTCCCCTGTCATGATAACAAACAGTCTGTGTTCGTGCTTATTACTCTCTGTCTACATGTTGGAAGTGTGCTGTATTTATAGAGTAGATAAAGACTAAGATAAAGACTAAGATAATGACTCTAGAAAGACCAGCTTCTACTAAAAGTCTAGATTTTATTGATCTCTATGTAGTGTCTTGAAATTGATTTCTCTCATTTTTTAATGTAAGCGTCCCATTTTTTAAATTACAGCATTGAGTGGTACGTAAGGATTTTTCTGTAGCACATGCAGTCTTTTAGACTGGCACGTAAAGCTTGTACTGTTTACAGGAAAGATAAAAATAGCAGAGTGGATCCACATCTGCCCAGCATCCGGAGTATTGTATCAAGGACTCAGTATCTGTATGTGACTGCGAGTCTCTTGGCTCGCAGATGATGCCCTGGCTTTCTGTAGACTTTATCTGCATTTGCACTTTAATAATACTGCCTTTCCTCTATTAACATTTTTTTTGTGCATAATTTACTGTGCTTTGTGTGAGTTCTAAATGACAGTATGGGAGTCCATCAACATAAAGAGGATATCTATAATATAGTTATGAGGTGGGACACCTCAGTTTGGTACATAAAAATTCTCAGTGCTAATGATGGAGACATCTCTTGATATTTGTTTTTAAGAAACATATTTGGGAAAAAATAAGAGATCCAGACTAAGAAAGTCTCACTTTTTTTTAATATGCAATATTTTTAAATAAAGAAAGGAATAAGGTCTTATTTTAACCCAGACTTATAAGCTTTAGTGTACTAAAGTATTTTTTCTATTTTAGTATTAGTTCCTTGTAGTTTGATTATTTTGCTTACTATTATATTTCTTTGATAATAGGATAAAGATCAGCATAATTCTACTTCTCCAATTTTTTTTTAATATATATTGTTGGCCGGTGTGTGACCTGTGGGAATTGTGCAGATTTAGCAGGTTTTTTATATTCCCCAGCCAAGGTATTCAACATTAAATGATGGGTGATTCTCAAATGGTTTAGTTTGGATAAATGACTAAAAGGTTGAAATTTATCTAACCTCCTTGGCCTAAAAATTGATTTGACTGCAGCTGGGGAGAAAGGGACAATGTTCCTTGTTGAGTTTCATACTCTCTAATTTCACTTAGGCCAGGTTATCCAGTTATGTAACCTTTTTTTTTTTTCCTGTACTTCATTCCCTTTGATTGCCTTTGATGACCCAATGTAGGAAGTGCAGAGGTGCAGGAGAAGTTAAATAAAGTTCACCTTTATCATTCCACAGACCCACCCCCCATCCAATTACAGGCAAGGTTCAAATTAGGTTCAGGCTTGAGGTGTTTTTTCTGTGTGCTCTCAACTGGATGGCTCCACTCTAGTGCACTGCAGTGGAAATGTTTCGTGTGAGCCTTGGCACACTGCTAGTGCAGCAGGCAAGTGTGAACTGCCTGCTTTTAATTTACTCTGCTGTTTCTTAAATGGGGCAGAAAAATGTCCTGTAGAATTAGGTTCTTTGGCTTGTGGAAAAAAATTAGGAAATAGTGTTATTCTTAATGACTCGGCATAGTGAAAAGTATGTATGATGTGAGACAGTTACTCATTATGTCTGTCTAACATCTCTATCAAAATTTCTAATATACTGAGGGTATATAAACAGGGAAAGTTATCGAACAGGTGTCTTCAGATCATCTGTGACTGATGAGTGTTTTTTTAAAGTGTTCTGGATACATAGATTTAAAGCAAGAAATGAGCAACTTCTGGAATCTTCATTTGTCTACATCTGTGAACAAAAAAATGAGACAAATGAGGATTATTTAAATACTCTTTGAGAATTTTAAAATGCTGCTTCTTTACTATTCGTTTGTATATAAAGGTTGAATTAAAAATTGAAATACCTGTGTTTTTGAGGTATGAATCAGCCATACTGATTTTTTGTAGATGGTTAGCTATTTTGCAGGTGGAAGACTGCAAATGCTGAATCAGAGACTATTCAAGCTCTAAGTCATACCAAGGTACAATAGGATGATAGAAGTGAATCGCTTAGGTAAAATATTAGGAATTTTCTTCTCTCTGAAAACATTTGGTTTGTTACCAAGTGCCTTCAAAATGAAGGCTCTGTTTTTCAAAGTCACTGTTTCTGTTTCAGTGGGGCATGTATTTTCCTTCTGAAACTCCCAATCTTAATAACTGCATAGTCAACAAGCCCATCTCTGAAATCCCAGTTTATGTGACTAGGCTGGCATCACCCAGCAGCTGTGGGGTAGGAAGAAGCAGGTATAGAATTCAGTTCCACAGGCAAGCATTCAGCTGCTAAAGCCACGATAATGCCCTATTTATTCCTGCAATGTTGTCAGCCTCTGTTACGGTGTCATTGCTTAACTCAGCAGCCATTGGGGCTGAATAGGAACTGCTCCATTCCCCACATACCCACAGTCACTGGCCTGCTGTGAGCTCTTCTCATGGGGTAATCCCAGCAGGCAGCTAAACACCACTCCCTCCCTCCCTCACCAGCAGGCTTGGAGAGAGAACTGGAAGAGTAAAAGTGAAACAACTCATGGGTAGAGAAAAGGACAGTTTCAAGTAAGGCAAAAGCTGCTTGTGTTGTGTTATTTGGCACCAAGGCCAGCTTGGGTTGGGTCACTGCTGCACTTGCACTGCTTCTTGTAAGGCTTTTCCTCCAGTGGTTCCTGCTATAAGCAGTTTTTATGACATGCAACTCAAATCATGGTTGCAGCCATGTAAAGGTGTATCTGTTAAAATCTGCACCCCTGCTCCCTTTGGACCAGACCATAGGGTTTAAAATGGCAATGAAAAAAAAAAAAAAAAAAAGAAAAAGAAAATTTATTCTATCTCACCCAAAACTAGCACACCTGTATTTAAAAAAGTTTATTAGAATGTTAAGATTCTTCAGTGTATTTTAACAATAGTTAGGTAGCCAGCATCTCTATCTATCTGTCTAATCAGTCTGTAATAGAGTATTTCACAGTATATATAAAGGAAGAATTGTTTATCCAGAAATTTGTAGTGATAGTTTTTGCTTTTTACACTGTACATGGTCAAGTGATTGATGTCAACCTGAAAAAGCAAATTCCTTTCATTTGTCTTTTTTTCCCATTCTACTTGTGATGGGTGCATGTTTAAAAGGTTTAAATAACATTAATTTTAAATGTTAGTACTTCATTTTGGCACTCATGAAATATGATTATAATTCAGTGCGGATGATTATAAGAGATGTGTACCATCTCAGCCTAGAGTCTTTTTCACTATTTACAGAATTGGATTTTTAAGTTACGGATGCAAATGTCTTTTGTTACACAATATGTAAAAAGTGAGTTGTCCTGAAATTAAGTTTTTAGCCATTATTTCTTTCAATTGTTGTTAAGTTTAGCAGTTTCTTCAAGTACTTTTCCAGGACGATAGTGTGACGCTGGTAGCTGATACCACTAACAGGACTGATTAGCTACAGTGGCAGAACTTCCATCTGCTACTGTGCTAGCACTGAGTTAGCCAGAAATTGCCATGTTAAAGGTAGGTTGATGGATAAGGGAAGAGCAGAGACTCAGAGACAGTGGATCATGTGAAAGATGTAGGAGTTGTAGGTAGCCATAAGCATTCATCTGCCTGAGCCACGAAACCACTGAAAAGGCTAAGATGCAAGCAATGAGATCTCTCTCAGTTCCTAACCTGGGGTCATGAACAATGTAGTTTTACAAAGAAATGGTATAAATACCAATCTCTTGTGCATGTCAAAACTTTTATAATCAATTTCTTACCAATGTGTAGATCTTGGCAGGATCTGATATGATTGTGGTTGGTAGCTAAAGATCTGTGACTGTGGTCTGAGAATGGGTAAATTTTTACAATCCTTCCTCAAGGAAGGGAGGCTGTGTAAAGGGGTCTGTGCTGTGAGTTTCCAGAGACAATGGGTGTGGACATTGACTTCGCCCTCTCATACTACTAAGTGAGTTAACTTCCTCAGACTTGAGGTTGTGTTGTTCCTGGGACCTCACAAGCTATGGTATGAAAGGAAAAAAAAGGGAAAAAACCCCCAAGTTTAAGTCTATTACTAGCTTTTATATTAATGACTTTGTCTTGCAGGGATATGCAGTGCTTATATTTGGCCTGAAGGTATTTTTGCTGAAAATTTAACTCATTTGTAAACTTCATCCATGGGCAGGCAGGTTATAGTCAATGCTTCAATGTAATTAAACAGTCAGGTTAAATGAGTAAGAGAAAAGAACCTGGGCTGAGATAGTATGTGAACAAACACCTCTTAAAGAACAGTCATCCCCACACTTGTATAATAGTGAGTGCCAAAACAAACAACATTGTAAACTGGGACTCACAAAGGAACTCCCAATTTATGGAAAACTCAAGCAAGAGTTAGATGTTTGGATCCTTGGAAATCTTAGGTGAGGGTTTGAATTGAGGCAGTCCTTCCTGTCTCCCAGGTAGAGAGAATGTAAGTAAATTACTGATGTGAAAGATCTATAGTCCTTCTCCGTGGGCCATTTTGTTGGTTAACACATCCAGGGAAGCATCTGCTGAGATTGTATAAATATTGACTGGAATGCCTTAGTGGTTAATGAAATCCCTCAAAGCTGTGAGGCTCTGTGAAGGGGTGTTGTGGCACTGAGCACCTTCAGTGTGGGTGTTCACAGTTCCTTGGACTCCCCTCATGGGTAGTGGAGAGAAACTGGCACTTCTGGGCTGCAGTTCATCTCCTGAAGCTGGCTTCTGATCAGGGGAACGGGGCTGGAAAAGTGCTTTTGCTCTCTCTGAGTTGACAATGAAGGCAGTGACAGCAGGCTCATCTGAGACCAAACATCTCCCTTGTGACTCTGACCAGCTCACTGCAGATAACTTTGCTTTGGAACGAGCAGCACTTCATGAGGCTAAGAGGAGTTACTTCCAGACAGCTTCAGCCATCTGACAAATTTCTGATTTGGTGCTTGAAAGAAGTAAGGCTTCTTAATTGAGCATTGAGAGGATGTTTAACAATGGTCAGAAAAATAAGTTCTCCAATACAGTCTCAAAATGATTTGAGTTGGTATTAATTAAATCTCTTAAAAAGAAAAAAGAAAGAAACAAAACCCAACAACCTGAAGCAAAGACTGCCAAAGTTAAAAAGGACTGAAAGCAAAGCTTTGTCATGGAAAATATTAAGCAATTTCTAAGCCTAGGCATGCACTGTTTACAGTGAATTATATATTTCCTAACTTCTGCAATTCAATATTTCAAGAAGAGTTCTTCGAGGATTAGGTCTTTGTTTCCTTCTTTCCCTAAACTGCCAACTGTAAAAAAAAAAAAAAAAAGACAAAAAAATTCACAAATTATGCTATCTTCTGAAAGAGGTTATTTTCAGGTGTTTCCAATCATACAATATTTTTCTTCTTCATACTTGTGCAAAGCATTAAAAACACATTCTGAGCTTGGATGCCTCTGTATTACATTAACTGCATTACTTTTCTTCCCGTGCCAGTTCTTGTGGGTGCTGGTTCTATTCTGATTTGGCAGAGTCTGAAAGACTCTCCCTGAAGATCCGTTAGAAAAGTAATAAGCGTAGGCATTCTGTTGACACATTTTTTGCTTTTCTATCAGTAGAATTGCCCTGTTCTTTTAATACAGTGTCTTGCCCTGTTTGAAACTTAGTTTTACTGTGAATTTAATTGTATTTAAGTATCTAAAATGTTTCTTAAAGCTTTTGCTGTCAAAGGTTTTTGGAAGAGTCCTTGTTTCCATTTAACAGAATAGTTTCTAATATGCAATTTCAGGGCAAAAAATTGAAAAGCTTCGGATGGTGTATCTAATGAATGAGAAAAGCCCAAAACATAAAATAAATGGGAACTCAGGCTACAGATCAGCTAGAACTGGCAGTGTTGCTCACCTGCTGTAATTTGTTCTGTTCCTGTCAACTAAAGTGTAGTTTCTTGGATGATGTAATTTTTGGAACAGACATTTAGATATTAAGGAATATGTATCAATTATAAATATGGCACAAATACTTCGTTGTGTTTTAGAAAAAGGAGTTGTTTTAGATACTAGTTTCTTCTGAGTTGCAATAAATGCCACTGAAGCATGAAAAATATGTTCTAATTCTATTTTTAGTGTGTGTTCCGTGTACCAGAGGACAGATGAAAGATGCAGTATCTGTAAAGTAACACCACAGCACTAACATGATTACTGGCTGCAATGTTCAGGTCTGAATGTAACCCTATTGTGGAGTTGTTTGTATGAAAGGGGGATTTTGTACAGAATTACAAAAGCCAGAGATGAGCATTGGCCCCTCAGTCTTATCTGTTCTGTTGTTTTACATGGTTGTCTGATTTTCACAGTATCATCTGAGGGTTGGTTTTGCTGGATAGGAATTGCCAGTGAATATTATAATGTCATACATTGCTAAGATAGCCTGAGACTAAAATTTCCAAATGTTGCCAAAGCTAGAATTTGAAATCAAAAGAACAAAAGATTACCGGTGAGAACTGATCTCAAAAAGAAGTTTCTCTCTAGTTATGATTCAACTAAATATTTAAAATAAATACAGGTTTTGTATTTTTTATCTACATTAAAATGCTGTCAGGCTCTGTGTACTTGGTGCTGTGCTGGTTGCATTTATCACTAGTTTCACTCCAGCTACATGTGCCTCTGTTTTTAATAAACTGGATTATTCTGTTTTCTGCTTCTTTGCACTTCATGTTTCATCACCTGCAGCATGGCTGTCCAAAAACTGCTCATTCCTGTGCCATTTCAGGCCACTGGGGGTTCCCAGGGCTTTCACTGGAAGCTGTTTGAGGCACTCCTGTTATCTATACAGGAAAAAAAAGTGTTCCGGCTTTCTTACCTCCACTTTCAGACTGTAATCAGATTGTAAGCACTAAAACTTTTCTTGGTAAGTTTTAACCATTCTGGTAGTTTAAAACCTGCATTATTTCAGCTTTTTGTGCTGGGAGCTGAGAGGATTGAGTTTGAGTGTTCCAAATTTTTCATGTGCACAGGAAGGAGGAGCTGCCCTGCTGGGCCACATGAAAGGACTTTCTAGCATCACCCAAATGCTATGGTTAGAAACACATTCGGTTGTCAGCTGTTCCTCCTCCTCGTCCTCTTCCTCCTCCTTTACATGCATGTGTCTGCTTTCCACACAAACACCAGCTGGCCCACTTTGCTTAACACAGCTGTTCCCAGAATTGTCTCTGGAGGTCGGACATTGCCAGTGTTGATGTGTTGTGTGTTCAGTGGAGCAAAGCAATCATTTGAATTGCTACAGTTAGTAATGCTTCTGGGTGGTGGAAAGGCTCATCTGAAAAATTGAGGTTTTTTTGTTTCCTAGTAAGAAGGAGTTCAGGATTTGCCTGGTCCTTTCAGGAAAGTTATTTAACAGCAAACTTTCCTTAGTCAAGAATGCTGCTGCTGCTCAGCTAATGCATAGTTCATCTTCAGCACTGTCTGCATTCGCATTCACTGAGCAGAGCAGTTTCACAGGGAAGGATGTGAAACTGGTTTCCAGAGCAAGATTTGACACATTGAAAGGTGGAAATGCAAAAGAGGGGTCTGACTTTCCCCTCTGTGTTTGTGGTTGTAAGAATGCTGGCTTTTGTAATTGTTAGGTACTATGTGGTTGCCATCCATATTGCTTGGTGGGAGGAGAAGTGACACATTTTGGGGTGTGGTGGCCTTTCTCTTTAGTAAATCACTTTGACATAAAACCTGTGGCAGATGTAATGCCACAACTAAGTAAAAGGCAAATGACAAGCTCAGTCTGAGAACAAAGATTAGAGGTGTTGCTCTGTTTTTTTTTTAAAACAGCACAAGTTTGAAATTACCACTTTACAACAGCTCTTCTGTTTTCCTAAGCAAACAGACAAACCATGGAAAAGCACCTTTCAGAATTTGTGCCACTTGATGCCCAGGTTTTCAGAATTCCCAAAACATTTAACAAATCCATTAGAGCTGTCAAAAGTAAGTTATAGTTATAAGATGTAACTAAGTTTAGATTTTGCTTCATTTTATAGTCAGAGTGTGTATATGGATAATGTACTAGAACTGGAATTCTCTGTTATCTTCTGAAGATAACAATAATTTTAAAACAGTGAATTAAAAATTATTTTGCCAGTATTAAAGTTTTCTTCTTTCTCCAATTTGTGGTTGGTGTCATTAATAAAACCTAATAATGTCACTTTTTTTTTCAGTGCTTACTGTATGTGAACAGAAAGAAGTCCTTTTTCCCAGACTAATATGAGGATTTGTACATAATTTAATTCTTATTTTTCCTGTCCTTTGAATCACTTCCTTTTGCCTGTGAACTAAACACCCTTTCCAAAGGAAGTGCCCTCTGTGCATCAAAAAGTTTCAGATATCCAGTGTGCATGCTTGTGTTTCCTTTCTGAGGTAGGCAGTAGGCTGGAGTTTGCAGTCAAGGCTCCAGCCACTCTAGGATTCTTTTGCAAAAGTTGCAGCTTATAAAACAATCTTCTTAAAGGTGCTTTCTAAGCAATTTCTGAACTATTACAGTTAATTTTAATTTTAGTATTTATACAGAAGTGCAGCACTTGGTTTTAATCTACAAGAAGATAAGTATAGCCTGAAATGTATGAAGTTGTTTATAAAATACTGTTTTAATGTGATTATGACATATACAAATCTGTATTTCGGGACAAGTCATTACTGATTCATTGGTTTTTATTTTTATTACCAATTCTGGCCCTATAGCAAACCAGTGATGTTAGTAAAGTTCATGCTATAATATTGCAAACTTGAAAAGGTTGAATTGAAATACCAGAAGTTTCTAAATTTAAAAAAAAGTGGTTTGTGTCCTGGGGCTTTCAGCTTCTAAGGCAACATCTGGTTTAATTTGGTGCTTTAGACTGTAATTGGAACAATATTTTTTTCTGAGAAAAGTCAGCAGATTTTTACAGGATACCATGATTATAAAGCAGTAAGATTTAAATGAAACTTGATTCATTATGTTCATTATGACATAGTATCATCACAAATGCTGACAGTGTTTTTACACTGACATTGGCTCATGCCTAGGATCTAATGGAGTGCACTGGCAGTTTGCTGGTATAACAAACTGTGCTGAAAAATTACCTCAACAGTTCTTTTGGTAGTTGCTACCAATGTGCTTTATTTACTTGAGCTTCCCAGTTTCTGGGAGTATGGGGTATATTAAAGTTGAGAGTGGTGTGCCTTTTGTTTTACCATAATTATTTCCCTGTAAAAACTTTGGTATTGTCTTCTTTTAAGAGATGTGCAGAATTCAAAATTAATGTGTATCCTGAATTAAGGATTTTAATTTCTTTTTCTTTAGGAGTATTGTTGTTCTTCTGAAGAATTTGACAGTTTTCTTCACTGGTTTACAAGGAATTACTTTTTTTTTTTTACTTACTGACTATGATGCAAGTAGCCAATCAACTGAAGCAATGATAATGTAAAGGTTCATAATTTGCAGGGTGCTAGTGAATAGCAAAGGGCTGAGTTCTGAATTTCCCTCCAATAAGATTTCTATTATCACATTAAGTTTGGGGGTGTTTTTGAAATCTGTTATGTATGGAAAGGTTCCAAATGCTGAAAAATAATGAATCCAGAATAATGGAGTAAGGTTCTTGCTCTGCACATGGATAAAGCTGGATGGAGGTGAGTCTTAGTTTAGAAGTTGAAAGCAGTGCAGACTTTTTTTGACCTTTTTCTTCTGTTAGGCCTCCTAGATTCTATTTAACTGTCAGCATATTGCAGGCTAGATATTAATTTTTTTCTGTTTATTACTTTTTAACTCACAGATCCCAAAAGCTGGTGCCAGAATTGTCCTTTTGGTTTTGCTAACAATTCCATAAATCATAAAAAAGCCATGTGAAGACTTGTGTTTTGTTTAGGTCATTAATTATATGATGTCTTCGGGTGCATTTCAAGATAGAGAAAGAAGTCCTCTGTTCTTAACCTGTTTAATAATATTTTCCATGTTGAATGATTTATTAGTTTCATAGTCTCTGATTTTACCACAGTTAGTGATCTCTAATCTTCATTTTGATTGTCACAGTTATTTGTCTCCTCTCTGCTCTTGTAAGACACACTAGTGTTAAAATATGCAAACTGTAGTATAAGAAGTGAATTATGTGCCATCTGCTGCAGCAATGCAGAGACCTAATCAAGACTGTATAAGCAATAGTGCTGAATTACCTTAATGCACTACAAATACACACATACCATAACCATTTCACAGTGGAAACAAAAGCCTAGACAAATGAACTGCAATCACATAATTAATTGAGATCAGTTTTTTGGGTTCATGACAAAAATGAGCTACTTTCAGGATGAAAATAATTTCATGGGCAGCTACTAGAGAAGAAAATGAGTTGAAAATATGTGCTATGCTTAAGAAGAAATGAGGGAGCACGCATTTCTGTGGGTATGCTCTTTTGAACATGAGATAATACTGTAGAAAACAAGCCATAAGTTTAAATATTCTGTTCCAGAATAATTTGAAATTGGTCATATGCAACATTAAGCACATCCCCACACCTCCACTGCATCTGGTGGATGCATTGTACAGATTTTAGTTTGGAAGCCTTCTGTCTTTCCAGAGGGGCTGTACCTTCCCTTGCTCTCTTTTCTTCTCCATTGGTGGTTTTAGACCTGTGTGAAATATTTCATTGTCACATAACATTTCTCATGCATGATAAGATTTGATAAAAGTTGCCATTGGCTTTTGCTTCACCTCTGTCTGTAATGGAGGTTGAACCTAAATTTGTTAAGGGAAGTTCAGAAGTACATTTGGCTGACCAGGCTCTTTTGTTATGGAGAATGGGAGTTGAGAATGAACTCTGATTGACTTATGTTTCTATTCATAAATCACGATTTGCAAAGCACATACTAGTGTTGAAGTTACCTCTTTTAATGTGTCTCTGGAAGTTTAAGGAAATTCTTCTGTCTCTTATCAGCCATTCTAAATGCATGGTTGAAGTGCAGAGCCACATATCTTGTTTTTAAAGAGCTGTAAATGAAGAATTTTAGTGTAAATCGTGTGAAAAATGCAAGATATTTGAAACAGAAGTATTTTTGGTGTTGCATACTAGCTTTGTTCATGACATGACTCACAAAACTGCCTTTCTCTGAGAGGAGAGATGTACCCCTGAAAACAGTGGTTCTGGGGAGTGTGCTTAGACCCAACCATAAGGAACACTGAGCTCGGCACTCTCAGCACCCCATGCACTGGGTGCATCCCAGGGATCTACTGCTTTAATAAGTGTTTACTCTTGGTCATATTTTCTCCACCCAAATTTGCATTAATTTCATGGGCCCTCTGTGCTCGTGCTGCCTTTCACTAGCACATTTGTAAAGCTGCTTTGTAAGTAGATCTTTTTCCTCCCTGCTCCAAGCCTGCTGCTGTTACTCCTGGAGGAGGACTTGGAGAGCTCCAGAGGAATTCAGCTTCTCATCTCTGCTCCAGCCCACAGCCAGGAGCGCTTTGGATGCTCTGCCTCGGTCCGCTGTCATTTACTTCTGTGTCATTCCTGACTCCCATGCTCAAGCTGAATCCACTCAGTTATATTCCTGGAGCTTTTTTTAACTTGCATGCATGTTTTTGTGATACATCTTCATCTCTGCTACTCTTCATTTTGTTTATTTTTTATTGTATCTTATTCACACCTGTGTTTGTGAGGTGTGAATAAGCAAGGAAAACCTCATAAATCTTTTTATCATGTGTGAATTAATATCTAAGGGATGGATAACTACCCTTTTAAATGGAGGTGCTTACTTCTGTTCTTATGTCCATTTCATGTGCTTTTGATACCACTTACATGGCTATGGAGCAGCAATCAACAGAAAACAAATTTCAGTTGTAGACCAGATGTGGCAATGAGCTGTATAGCCTTGTTTCAATGAACTCTGTTACAAATCATTGCTCACATTTTATTGTAAAATGCAATATCTGTACACTGTAAGAATGCGTTATCTGAATTCCCTTATCAGGGTGATGATGATTTTAATTTCACAGTATTCTGATTCCCCAAAAACACTCTTATGCAAGCAATAAAAACCATCCAAGCTCCTAATTTTTTCCCCTAGATGGTATTTAATTCTCAGTCTGCTTGTTCGTTTCTCTTAAATTTGTTCTATAGATAATTTATGTTTTCCCAAAGGATTTTGCAATATTGGGGTAATCTTGATTCTGTTGAGTTTATGGAGCTGGGGTTTACTTCTTCAGGCTCTCTCAGTTTACATAACACTACAGTGTGCAATACACTAAGAATTTTATTCATGCTGCAGACAGATGGCTAAGCATTAGAACTGGAAAGATCATCTGTAGATGCAGGATTTGAGTTTTATATCAATAAGGTGATTTTCTTATGCTGTGATTTTGTGCTCAGGGTTTTGTTTCTTTGGTGGGGGAGGGAGGTGAATTTTGATTTTTTTTGGTGTATTTTGTTGGGGTTTGGGATATTTTGGGGTTTGGGGTTTTTTATGTTTGTTTGATTTTATTTGAACAGTGATGTTTTGGTCTTACAGCAGGTCTTCAGACTCAAAATATTCCTTGTGCTTTAACAGGAGTCTCATAGTAATCCAAGGGACTGGCTGACCTCCATTGGGTGTGTCAGAGCAGGCTGATGGAATTCTACAGGAGCATATATCCATGGCAGGTTTTTCCAAGAAACTGCCTACTAAGTATGGAGTATTGATTCTTGTGATGTGTAACCTTGATGTAACCAAGGTTAACTGGCTGCTGCATTTGGGTCTCAGCCATCAGACCTGCTTTTAGATTTCTTGTTTCCTGGTAGCTCACCCTCTGTCTTTCCCCGTATGTACCAGACACTGTCTGTTACCCCTTCAGAGATGTAGAATTTACTGCCCAGCTGCACTGAGTCTCTGGACTCTGTTTTGAACCTCAGACTCCCCTGTGGTTTCAATGCTAAGGCTCTATTCTTATGAATACTTTGGATTTCAATTCATCCATCTATCCCAAAATGGTGAAATCAGACAGACATATAGATACAGACCTCTAAAAAACTTTAAAGCAAAATTTTCTTAGGAATATATAGGATATAAGGATCAAGAAATAAAAGGTCAGCATTAAGTGTCCTCTTCTCGAGTTACCCCTTCTTCCTGCATTGCTGTTTAGGTGTATATGAGAACAAAATGGTGAACTCAGAATCTTTTGTCTGTATCTCAGCTGTTCTGCATCAAATGGGATAGTTCTCATTAGCTCTCTGCATAGCTCATCTTGCGTTTCTGATTTTCATTTCTGGCTGGAACACTAAAGAAAAGCAGTGGAAGTCTTGCTATGGCTACTTGTGATTGAATTCCCTCATTGCTATGCCATCCCCCTCCCCACCCCCTGCCATCTTGAACATCTTGCCTGTAGCTTTTTAGAGTCAATTTTCAGAGTAATTTCTTTTTCTACTCTTTAGGAATTTCCCATGCTTCAAACCTCAGCCTCTTAAAATAAACTTGGTCTCACAGTTTTCCCTATTTTTCTAATTTACATTATTATTTTTAGATGTTCCATCCTGAATGTTTAAAATTTCTGTCCTATGGGCATTCATGCTGTCAGGCCTCAGGGAGCAAGTGCAAAATTGCTTTTTTACCCGAGGCAGACCTGATGCTGTGATTTCAAAGCCTTAAGCAGGATTGATAAATTCAGCCTCCCAGTTAGTGTAACACTGTGATAATTTCATGAGTGGCTCTTGTCTTTTATGTGAAGGGTAAAATTTACATCTCTCATAAGAAAGTAACCCTTACTTGAAAATGTTGACTTTGTCTGTCCAGTGTGTGTGTGTGTAATTTCAGGATTTATTTTAAATCCCATGTAAGAATAAAACTGGGTTTGAGATTATTATTTTTTTAGCATTCTCTCTTCTTTTCCACTTCTCTCATTTCAGATGTTGCAGTTGTGGACATGAGTGATATTTCCAAGCAACCATCACTGTTCTACCACCTTGGCGTGCGTGAAAGCTTTGACATGGCCAATAATGTTATTCTTTACCATGACACTGATGCTGACACTGCTCAGTCTCTCAAAGTAAGGTTCTCACTTCACAATCTGCTTCATTTCAGAAATATCTTTATACCTGATCCTACTGATGTTTGTATTTTTCTGAAACTTACATTTTGTAATTCCTGATAGCTACATAATTAAATCCTGCTAAGAAAAAACAACTATTAGCAAAAACAGTAATAATAGAATAAATAAATGCTTTTTTTGTAAGTAATGATCCATCGTGTGGTCCTGATTTTGCTTCAGGTAGTTAGACTTGGAATTGAGAGTACATGTCTAATTTTTTCCTTCCTTTCCCTCTTTTAATTAGAGTACATGTAAGAAAAAATTATGGCCTGTATAATAATTACTTGAGCAAGGGCTGTATTGCAGTCTACTCCTAGGTAAGCACTTCTGTCAGATGAGGTTTGTATTCCCTAGGTGATGACTAGCTAAGACTACTAGAATCTCCTTTTTATTGCTGTTTGAAGATAGGAAATGACATCCTCACCAAATCTTTTTGTAGGGCTGTTGCTCATTTTTATGGAAGGATAATACATGCTATACACTTAAGTCCTGAAATTATTGTTCTGGATGCAAGTTATATATTGTGGATATTTCTGCCTTTTTAAGTGCAGGTTCTCATTATTTTACATCACATTTAGACTTTTGTCCTCTGTATCATCTGTTGCTGCTTTTAATATCATCCATTTTCTTGCTACCTTCACTGAGAGAAACATTGTTCATGCTTTGTTGTTTTTTCTTTATTTTGAGTTACTGCCCCTTGCTGCTTTGCTTTTTTCCACACCACTAGTGTCCAACAATCCTTTTTGGAGTTCTCCAACCTCTCTTGATTCTGTAAGAATTTAAAGTCTCCTTTTTCCCCAGAAAAGCTCTGTTCTGTCACGACTTCTCATTCCTCTTCTCTGCTCTCAGTGTCTTTGATTTTGCTCTCATGTCTCTATAACCCATACTTCCTTCCTTCATGTGGTGGTCCACATACACATTCACATTCCATGTGGCCTGGAGTCCCAAGAACTCAGAGATGGAGCCTGTCACAGTCTTTGCTCAGTGAGATTATCCATATGGACAAACACTAAGGTATTACTGGCATGTCCTCCTTTCCTCCATCTAATCAGGGTGGGCAGGCATGCAGCTTTTCATCCACTACTGGTAATATACCTGACTGCCACGAAATACTTCATTTTTATTTTTCATTAACACATTTTTATCTTTATGCTGTCACTCAGATGTTCTGATCAACTTGATTCTCCCAAGGATGTGCCCACGTCAGGGAAGCACAGGCTAGTTGTTTTCTGTTTGTTGCTGCCCAGTGAGGATATTGGCTTTGATTTCTGCACTTCGTGCCAAAGCACATACTCAAGGCCCTGCTCCATAACTGGAGTGTTGAAGAATCTCCAGGAATGCATCCATCTGTGGTTGGATGTTCAGACTGATTGTTGCCAGACCTCGCAAGTTTTGCACTGTCAGTTCTAAGCTTTTTTTCCAAATGTGACTAGGTTAGAAAAACTATTAACTGTCTTCCCCTTTCTTCTTCTAGGAAGAGGAAAATTCTAGGAACTCTGTCAGTGGCACTGATATCTTACTCGTCCCTCAGTTGTTTGCATAACCCCCTTGACCTATATAGGCTCATAGCATATCTTAGATGGGATCATAAGACTTGATTTAAGTTGTTGGAACCAGCTAGGAGAGATTCTGTGTATCAAATGTTTTAAGCTGGACACTGAGACAGGGTTCAGTGTTCCTCTTGTCATTAGTATCTCTTCAGCAATCAATCCCCAGTTCAGTGCTGGGTAGCATTCAAATATACTAGTACACCTTTCTAAGGAATACTTCAGAAGGTAGGCAGGGACTGTTTGTGGGGTATTTCAGCAAAGAACAGTTCATGACACACTTCACGTCATAGGAGCTGGATAGTTTCAGAAGAGTTCATTTCTCCCTATTGAGAAAGATTTGACTGCAGTAGATAAAGCTCTGTTGGAGATACTTGCTTAGCTAGATAGACATTAATTTTCAGATATGTAGTATTTCAGCTGGCTAAGCCTTCCATCACTTTTGGAATTAAGTATTTTTATTTGGCTTAAGGAGTTTAGATTAATTAGAAATTCCATTTAGGTTTTAGTACCTTTTTGACCCTCTGATGTTTCTTTATTCTGAAGTTTGAGCTATTTGGTCAGGGTTTTTTCACTTCAGTTCAGAATTGTATTACTTTACTTGGGTCTAAGTTGCTGTGCACACCTTAAAAGTGGTGCACAGACAGAGTTATAAAGGCAGTATTGATGTTACTGCTGTTACTTCTGCTGAAGATCTGTGGAGTTCTGGCAACCTGACTTTATACAATTTGTCTTAGAAGCCATCCTGAAATTGTCCCAAGAGTTGTCTCTTCAGTTTCACCAACATTCTTTCAAAACAATCTAGTTCTGAGGATATAAGAGTATGTAATCTGGGTTTCAAGAGAGTCATATCTATAGAGCTAAGCCTCTTAAATGCCCCTGATATTTTTGCCTGTTTTTGAGGAAATGGGTGCATGGGCATGATCATTTCTATGCTGTGGTTGTCCAAGTGGATTTCAGGCTGTCAGATACAGAGTTGCTCAAGCAGAATAATTTCAGGTTATCAGAGTACATTTTATTCAATTATACTGAAAACTTTGATTAGAAACAAGTCTATGTCTAATATTTGTAGCATGACTTACCTGGTGACCTGTTTAGTTTGACCAAGCAGTGTACAATCTGTGTAACAAAAGGACTTAGGTATGTGAAGGATACTCTTTCAGAGAGAAAAACCCTCCAGCTTTTATGCTTGTGTCTCACAAATGCTCAGAGTGTGACTGGGTGTGCAGTCTGAGAAACTCTGGTTACTGCTAAGTACAATTTTCTTTATTTTCTGAATACTTAGTTAAGTAGGTTTCTTCACTGAATTGTTAATTTTTTCCTAACCTGAGCTACTCAGACTCTTCTTAATGTTGTTCTGTCCCTTTACTGGGAATTTACTGTGGCAGGAAATCTGGATTATGCTGTGAAGAACACATCTCTGTGTGTTTGTGTATATATATATATATATCTCAGTGATTTTTATTGGAAATAATAATTCCCAATAAAAACAAATAAACATTTCTATTATCTTTTTTTTTTCTCCCACAGGATATGGTATCTCAGAAAAACACAGTAAGTATTAAATCCACATTCATTTTAAAACACAAAATGAAGATCCTACATTTAAAGCAACTCTAATACCAAAGCTGCCAAGTATACATATGCTCTGTATGATTAAAGGCAGTTGTTTTACCTATCTACAATTCAAACTTTTGGAAAGCTTGTTGACACTCCAAAGTAACAATAGATTTTAAAGTTACTTTTCCTTACCAATTGCTTTCTAAGTTGTAGAAAAGTGCCAGTAGAGATAAGTTTTATTTGTAGGTTGACAGATCCAAATATAAACTCAGAAATTCAGTGTCTCTTTTTCTCTCTACAGTTATCACCCATTTGTGCAAATGTAGATGTTTGTGATGCCTTAATGGGGTTTGCTTCTGTATCTCAAACAGCTTTGGCTTCTGTATACCAAACAGCTTTGGATTCTGTATACCTGTCCTCTAACTTAAAAATTCACAGATTTACTTAGAAATGCTTATTTCTTAGAAATGCTTATTTCCCAGAGTAAAAATATTCTTACACTTAATGCAAATAAAGTCAAACAAATAAATTAGAAACAAGATAAAATGTTGGAATTATTAAGGCTTTTTGAAATATGCCATGATGTCTTACATAGTTGTGTATTTTGCCATAGTTCACATCATGTCAGTGGTTATTTTCATAAAATCCTCCATACTGTTATTTTGAGGACAACTAATTTTTCAAACCTCTTCCACTTCCATTTATCCTTTCTGTTTCCTCCTATTCACCATATACTTTTATTTTCTTCTAAACAGTATTGAGCAGGACTAAAATAATAAAGTGGTCTTAGAGTTTGATAGTAATTTTAAAGAGAACTAGAAGAAAAACTGCATTAGCCACAGCAGTTTATTTTGAGCTGCTGTTTTGACTTGGCCACAGTGCTCCACATAGGCTAAAGATAGATCAGGTTTAGCACATGTAAATGCAGGTCACCCTTCCTGGCTGTCTCAGGCATCTTTGAGCCAGTTTGCTCTGTGTGGTGGGAACTGCATTTACTGCTCTGTGGCTCTGTGAAGGAGGACTCAGAATGTGGCAGATTTGCTTGTGAATGCTACTATCCATCAGCTGGTGGATGACCAAAATTTCAGGAGCATGTGTTCTCCCTTCCAGAGCAAGAGGGAGAGTTGTGAAAGAGCCATTTGGTGCTAATACCAGACATGGAGAGGATGACAAAGGGGAGGGTGGCAAGTTGAACCTAGTGCAGTCAGATTAGCAGCCTGCAGTCTTTTCTTTTGGCAGAGCCTTTCTCCAGAAAGGGAGGTATTTCCCTTCACACTGAAGAGAAGAAAATATTGAATCACAGAATATGCTGAGTTGGAAGGGACCCCCCAGGATCACTGAGTCCAACTCCTGGCCCTGCACAGGACATCCCTGAGTCACACCATGTGCTGAGAATGTTGTCCAAACACTTCTTGAGCTCCATTAGGCTGTTGCTGTGACCACTTCCCTGGGGTGTCTGTTCCAGTGCACAACCACCCTGTGGGTGAAGAACATTTCCCTGATATCCAACCTAAACCTCTCCTGACTCAGCTTCATACCTTTGGTTCCAGTGACATGGTTGCTTTGGTGGGGTCTGTAGACACCTTGTGGCTAGCAGAAGGGGCAAGGAGATAGCCCTAAGTTAGGATCCTGATTCCTCCTTTAAAAAGGAGGGATTGTCTAACCCACTTTCTTCAAGTGCTTAAATTAAGAAAAAAATTGTGAGTAAAATACAGTGAGGTAAAAAATGAATGACTTTAAATACCAAGTATGGATTCCTGACTTCTGTATATTATTTGAAGTTGTTCATACCTTCTTTTATTAGATAAATGTGCTCCCACATTTCATTCTTTTATCAGTATGTTTTATTCTGAAATTAGAACAAGCTCAAGAGCAAGCTAAATAATTCACAGGATAAAACTATGGCTTTTTAAGTCAAAGTTGACTTCAAATAGACAATTGCCTTCCCCTCCTTTCAAATCCAGTGAGTTGTGATGAGAGGTTTGCAGTTTAGCACTCATCCAGTATGGTGCCACTGCTTCATTGCTTGGTTAAATATTTTACAACTGTAGGGGCAATGTCTTGTTTGAAGTGAATTGCTAATCAGTGTTGCTGTGCTTGTTAAGTAGGTACATAATTGACATTAATTTATTATATCCAGTCAAATACATAGTTAGATAACCATTTCAGTTTAATTGCTGAATATTAGATGCAATAGTTAATTCCCCTGTAGTACAGCTTTGTGTTTTCCTTTCACTTGTCCTGAGTGAAAAATGTGGGTATGCCTCTGCCATAACTGTGGAATAGCAGAGCTTAAATACACTTTTTATCAGGGGCTAGAAGCATGGTGGAAAGAGGATAGATATCTCCTAAGCCTTCCTCTAGCCCAGTGGTAGCCACAGGGGTGTCATTGCAGGAGAAGTCCTCTCCATGTTTTACAGGCTCTCTGTCCATGCATCTGCAGGGTATGTAAGGAAAGGGGAACAACTCAGATGTTGCCAGGCACAGCCCACCTTTGTTCCAGAAGCAAGAGTGAAACATTCTGGGCTGGCTGCTGTAGCTTAGAGCTTTCTCTGAGGTTTCCCTGCTCTCACCTTTCCTATTTATCCTACAAATCTCACATCATCTACAAAGGTGCAGAAAAATCTTAGCATAGAGGAGATGTGGAGCCATGTTGAAGTTGCAGAGAAGGTGAATGTCTAGTGTGTCATCAGGGCAATTTGCTTTGTGTATCACAAGAAAGCCTCGAAGAGAATTAATATTTTCCTTGTAGAGAAAACATTATTCTAATTCAGCATTGAGGAGGAGGCAAGAGCAAGCAAACTGGACATGAAGCTGAAAACAATGCAGAGAAAAAAAGTCAGCAATTCATCTAACAGTTGGCCTGAGTATAGCTGATCTAACAGAGAAAATTATACAGCAGACAGTTGCAGTGGTGGTAGCCTGAGAGATTTAATAGCTTACTGTCTGAAAAAAGAGTGGGAGTAAGAGAACTTCCTTCCTTCCTTCCACCATCCAGGAATGCAGTTTTCACAGATAAGATTGAGGAATGTGATTCAGTTCTACTTGGCTTTCCCAAACAAGCAGTTAAAATTCTGTATTGATAATTTATTGCATACTTGGATGTGAAAGGAAAGAATTATTGTTTATGGGAGTTCAGTTCCCAAGGAAGAATTGCCCTGGTATGAAATTCAAGATCAAGATTCTGTGTCCCATCAGTTAGATTTCCTTCTGTAGAGCTCCTCTGAGCTTTAAGGATATTTCAGTTAGTTTTAATAAAGATTGTACAGCTTCCTAGTTTCTGTCAAAATTATTATCAATAAAATAAATGTAAAATATGCAGTCTTGCAGAACAGGTGCCATTGTGGAATAATGAAGGACAGAGGAAAGAAAATTACTTATGGAAAATGCATGTGCTTTGGAGTTTCTTTAGATGTCAGCTAAACATCAGTTTACTGGAGAAATTAAATTTCAAGGATTTTCCAAAAGCAAAAAATGCTTTAAAAATAATCTTTCCCCAAACCATTGTAATAGACAAAATCCATTGGGAAGTTTTTCTATTTTGATTCAAATTAATTTTTGCCATCCTTGATTTTTTTTTTTAAGGAAGGAAATTTCTTCTGCTGCTACAGGATCTTAAGAAATTATTAATTAAAAAAGTTCAAGATTTAAGTGAAGAAAAGAGTGAGCTAGGGGCTTTAGAAAACTGCTGGAGTCAGGAAGCAAAATGTGCAGTCCTCTGGTCAATAGCTCTAGGATTGGTTGGACATAGTTTGAGATGCACACTTTGATCTATTCAATTTGTTTGAATGAGGCATTGAAAATACAAACTAGAACTTTCCACTATGGAAAAATTATTATACCAAGTACAGAACATAAGGAGAAAGACTAGTTATTTGTTCTGTTCTTTAGTTTATAATATGCCTGAAGAAATTTTAATTACCCTGTTAGTTGCATTCAGGGAAGGTGTTTAAAGAAAAGTAGGCTGGCTATTAAACCAAAAGGTTTATATCATTGTATACTTAGGCCTGTGGGCCTGGTGAAGTATTTTAGAGATTTAAATTGTTATTTTTCATTTAATCCTGTAGCAGATCTTATATTTAGCAGTGAATAATGTCTGGGCCATGGAGGAGTCATTAGCAAAAATTCTTCTTGATCTAAAGGGAACTGGATTACAATTTATCCTTGCCACAGGGAATTTTTATGTTAAAAAAAATCTTTTTTTATTGTAAATGGCAGAAAGTTTCTTCAGAGGCTTCAGTAGCTGTATAAATTAGACTGTACATACTGTTTCAAGGCAATGAGCATTTAAGAAATAGAGAGGTTTTGGCTCTTGGACTCATATTCTGCAGTTAAGTAGCCCCAGTGGATTGTAATGAGAGTCAAGACTCTGAAGTATGATTACATTATATGAATTTAATAGTCCAAAGAAGTATTATTACAGAGTAGCTTTCTATTTTTTATTTTCTGATTATTTTTACAATGTATAAAAGTTTATATGATACAGTCTTTTAATCATATGTTTTTACAAAGGCCTGAGGCAGCAGAAATGTCAGAAGAGATTGCAAAAGGGCACAGAATGAAAGAGCAGGAACATCTTAAATTCAGTGATTTTTCTTTTTGGGTGGAAAATAGTACAAAGGCAATGGCTAACCAAATAAATGCTACTTTTAATGCTTTTAATAATGAAATATACCACTGTGACTTTAGATAGTGAAAACTAAGGCTTTTAAAATTCTTGTGTCAAAGTTAGTTTTTATGGAAATATTACCATCTCAAGCAATAAGTAATGGTTGGATTATAATTAACTAATCAGATAATGAATCTGACAAGTTCATAAAAAATAAGACCTGAAAACATCTTAATGATGACACAGGAGACATATAGACATATAAATCATGTAAATAAGAGCAATCCAAAAGATAAGATGGATAAGAGAAATGCCAAAGTTTAGAACTGTTTTCTTTGCCTTGTAAATATAGTCTTGCTGCAAATATCTATAATTCATTTCCTGTTGTTTCTTTCTTTAATTATTTCTTTATTCATGTGTCATGTGTGTGTTTTTGTTTCTTATGGTGTTTTGTGGTGGTGTTTTCCTCTTTGTTGTTTTATTTCAATTTGGAGTAGGTTGCCAACCTCAAAGCTTTTCTTCGTGTTCAAGTACCTCCTGAATACCACAGTGGTAATCTAATAGGCAAAGTATGTATCACTTTAAGTCTGCTTTCTCTTGAATATTTATGCCATTCTTTCACTGTGTTTCTAGACAAGTAAACATGAATAGGGATGATTTAAGAATAGTACTTGGAAGGGTTTTTCCTTCAAGGTGATTAGAGTACTTGTTCCTTGCAAGCTAGATCCCAGAAATGTAAAGTGTTTGTCTTGTGATAATCCCTCTTCACAGTCTTTACATAAAAAATACTGCATTTTTTCAGCTTTAGAAGAGGAAGTATTTT
This sequence comes from Urocynchramus pylzowi, assembly GCA_013397555.1. Taxonomy (NCBI): domain Eukaryota; kingdom Metazoa; phylum Chordata; class Aves; order Passeriformes; family Fringillidae; genus Urocynchramus; species Urocynchramus pylzowi. The sequence goes on from VZRH01007150.1 coordinate 2,450,887, forward strand.
TTGGAAGTTTATAGTATCTTAGTCACTGTAGTGACCATGGCTGGATGGTAGGCACCCACCAGAGCCACTCTCTGACTCCCCTCTGCAGCCAGACAGTGGAGACAAAATAGAACAAAGGGTTCATGAGTTAAAGACTGGGAGAGGTCACTCACCAAATACAGTTATGGGCAAATCAGGCTTGAATTAGAGATATTAATTGAATTTATTAGTAACCAAATCAGAGCAGAATAATAAGAAGTAAAATAAGACTTTAAAAACACCTTACCCCCACCTCTCTCTCCTTCCAAGCTCTACTTCCTGTCCCAGCAATGCAGGGAGACAGGGAATGGGTGTTATGGTCACTTGATCACAGGTTGTTTTCCCACTGCTCAGGGAGAGGAGTCGTTTCCCTGCTCCACTGTGGGGTCCCTCCCATGGGAGACAGTTCTCCATGAGCTTCACAAATGTGAGTCCATCCCTACAGCAACCATTCTCCACAAACTGCTGCAACATGGCTCATTCTTCTGTGCCTGAAGGTGCAGTCCTTCAGGCACAGCCTGCTCCAGAGTGAGTCCCTCATGGGGTCACAAGTCCTACCAGGAAATCTGCTCCACTATGGACTCCTCTCTCTACAGGTCTGCAGGTCCCTGCCAGGAGCCCACACCAGCATAGGATTCAAATGGGGTCACAGCCTCCTCTTAGACATCCACCTACTCTGGTGTAGGGCTCCTCCATGGGCTGCAGGTGGATCTCTGCATTCCTGTGATCCTCCATGTACTGCAAGGGCACAGCTGCTTCACCATGGTCTTTGCCATGGGCTGCAGGGGAATCTCAGCTCCAGCATCTGGGCACCTCCTGCCCCCCTTCTCCACTGCCCTTGGTGTCTGCAGCGTTGTTCCTCTCATAGAGTCTCACTCCACTCTTCTGTGACTGCAGTTACATCTGTGCAATAACTTTTTACCTTCTTCTTAAATCTGTTGTCACAGAGGAGTCACCATCATTTGTAATTGGCCCAGCCTTGGCCAGCAGCACATCTGTCTTGGAGCTGGCTGGCATTGGCTCTGCTGGACATGGAGGAAGTTTCCAGCAGCTTCCCACAGAAGTCACTCCTGTAGCCCCCAAGGCTCTCCTGCTACCAAAACCTGGCCATGCAAATCCAATGCATACCTATATGGCAAGATGGATAGGAATGTGATGTCACAGAAAGCCCTAATGCTTAAGACAACAGTGAGTTAAACTCCCTGAACAGTCAGGAATTTGTGATCTCTTGGAGTCAATGTAGTTCCTTTTCTATTACTTTCTGTATTTTCCTTCTAACTGCTTAGGGAGGTGGAGTAAACTGCTTGAGTGAGTGACAAAATTAATAGCATGGCTCAAGTAAAATAATTGTGCTGTTAGTTTGGCAGGCATAATTCCCTCCTTGAAAGTGCAGATTTTTACTCAACATTACTTATTTGGAAAAAACCTACCTTTAATTCAGGTATAGCATCTCTGTCAAAAGGTGACAGTTGCACCAGAATAACTTTACCAGTACAGTAAAGTTATGTAACCTGTTTATGTTAAGATCAAAAGTTTACTTTTAACAGCATTAAAAAAATATTTGAAAAATACTTTAAGATAAAACCCCTCTACATTTGGCCTGGCTTACCTAGAGCCTAAAAATGTCCTCTGTGGGCCTCACTCTTTCAGCCTCTCAGCAAAGGCATGGCTTTCTGCTTAATTCCTTTAACTATTTCACCTGAAGAACTGGTCCCTTTCTCAAGTTATTTGCAATTATTTTCTGGGGTTTTTTTTCCCATGTTCTTAAATTTGTGGCTTGTTATGTGGTAGATTTTTAAATTTTGTGATTAAATACAAAAGTTTCAGTGCTGGCATACATTGTATGCTGGAAGATGAGCTATTCAGAGTTTTGGGGTTTTTTTTCAGTCTGCTTGGCTGTAATTTTTATCTGAAAATTTTTCAAAATCAGAAAATTAAAATATCCTGTCTTCTAATCCTGAAATTAACAAACTCATCATATAGTCTTGATAAGATATGAATTTATAATTCTATTACTGTTAAATAAGTAATAGTTTATAGATTTTACAAGTATGTGTATATGTATGCAGGTAAGGTTTCTACATACGTTACTTTACATACACCTAAGCCATTTATTCATTAGCTTTAAAAAGCAATGGTTGATGTATGACAAGACAGTAATTTTCAAAATTATTAGCTTTTGGTATCAGAGACCAGCATCCTGAACAGAAGATCAGAAGAAGCAAGGGTGGGTGATATTTTCAGCCATCTCTAATTCTTGTTTGCATAAGAAAAGTAGATGGACTGTTTTTTTACACAGTGAAGATAGGAAAGACTTTCTTAGGCTACACAATCTATATGAAAGGGTTTTATAATTTATTACATGTAAATATTGTAAGAAGAAGCTGGAAGACAGGAGCGTTTAATTGCATAGATTTCACTATGCAAAAGGAGACAAGAAATCTAAGTCAAATTGATGATATGTTGGCTGGATAACAATACAGTGTTTGAGAATAAGATTAATACAGTATTTCACATGTGTAATTTCTGAAAATCTCATTGCTTTTTCAATAGATAACTGCAGCTCTTTGCATCTGAAGTTACATCACCCTTTCAAATTGGATGGGCTTTTTTTCCTTGCAGGAAGAGTTAATTTGCTGTTAAAGGTTTAAGAGTAGAGTTTATAGACAAGCAGCTTCTGTGTTGCAGTGAACTTACTGTTTATTTGAATAAACATGAGACAAAACTGTGCTACCACATTGGTGGCTTGGGTTGCAGTTTTTCTGAGTTTTTTGTTGGGAAAAGTAAAGATAACAATCCAACAGATAATTATATTGTTACAATGGGGATAATTTAACTTAGGGTTTGTAAGGAAGGAATATGACTTGATCTTTTACTGTTAGAAATTATTTAAAATTCTAAATCCTCACTCAGATCAGCAACAGGATGTACTGATACAGGTTTTTTATCTGTGGTTTTAGTGCATGCTGTACATTTTTAAATTCCTGTGAACAACCTGTTGCTCATATCTAGTTTACTAATACATTCAAAAATGTGCCATCTTCATATCCATTCTTTTCATGATCTCAGCATTCTCCCAGTGTTCAGGGTGACTGTAAATGGCTATGGCTTTTCTACATGCTTAGAGTATGTGAAAAGAGGACAGGTATGATTTTGCTGTACATGTTCAGTGCTGAGATATCTCCAGTACAGTGGTAGTTGATCATGGCAGGTGTGTCATGTTGACCTCTGCCTCAGTGCTCCCATCCAGTTACTCTCAAATATAAAGTTCACCTTCATTTTAAACAGCAAAGAGTTGTCATAGCTGGAATGGGATACAGGTGCTTCTCCCAGCTGTGGAAACCTTTGCAGTGGTCTGATTTCTGGGGTCTTGCTCAGGGACTGAAAACTCTGAACTTGCTGGTTTTGGCCTCTGAAGGGCATTTCTTGTGTCCTCACCTTGATTTCAGCACCTTGATTGTATTTACACATTTTATGTAGCATATTACAGTTTTTTGGGTTTTACTTTTTTTTAAAGTTTTGGGGTTTGGCTGGTTAGGCTTTTGATGGTAGCATGCAGCAGAAGTTTTGTAGGCTCCTCTGGATTAAACATCACTATAAAGTCCTTCCAGTGTCTATGTATTCTGTAGAGTCTGTATTTCTCTCATTGTGGGGAGCTCTGCATCATATCTTTCCTAGCACAGGGTGAGCTTAGAGGATGCAAGTACATCTCTGAAGCCAAAAATTTGGGAACAGAACATTAGCTGGTAACTGTCAGATCCTACTAAGGTCTGTGCATTACATTAAAAGGAAAAATTGAACAGTTTTGTTGTATTGTCACTTAACAGACCTGGACCCTTATTCATCAGCTTTGTTAATATTTGTAACTTTTCCATACAAATTTCTTTGAATTTAATGCTTGCAAATCTTATGTTAAACAGTGCACTAAAACTTCTTACACACCAGCACTACTCTAGCTGGTTTTTTTGTCAGCCGAAAATTCTGTGTATACACCAGTATATTTCCACTTTCATTTGTTTTCTAAACTCTTCCTGTTTTTATTTTAGGCTTCAAGTGGCAATTATTATTTTATTCCATACATTGTCACACCTTGTGCTGACTACTTTTGCTGTGAAAGTGATGCCCAACGAAGAGCCTCTGAGTACATGCAGCCCAGCTGGGACAATATCCTGGGGCCATTTTGTGTCCCACTGGTGGACAAGTTTCTCAGCCTTCTCAAGGATGTCCATGTTACATCATGGTAATGTTACAGAACATTCAATTCCAGAACCTTTGATAGTCTCTTTTTGATAATATGAAAAAAGAAGATACAGAATTTCTGGTAGACTTGATTATCAATTTTTTATTTTTCACTGCACTTAATGTAGTGTTAAAAGAAGCTGCCAATTTTACTGCTTTTTGTATTCCTGGCTTGCAGATGTTGCAGTTAACTAACCATGTTAAGCTAGAATTTGATTTATGGTTACTTTCCAGAAGGCAAAGGCAGTCCATGGGTAAGATAAAGTGCTTAAGTTTTACAGTGTATAAGGTCTTAATAGGAGCTAAGCTCCTATTCTTCATAGAGTTCAAAGCCAAAAACTGTCCTTTTCTGTCATCAGATAAATATATACATGGTAGCAATGGGCATTCAGTTGTAATTCTCATTATTTGTTTTTATTTATAAATATTAACCTTTTGGTGTCACTTAATAAACATGATGCTGCTTTAGCCATTTCTGCAAGGGGCTGTTGGAGTTCTGAGAATTGGGGCTGGAGAAGGAGGATCTTTCTTTCTCAGTTGCTCACCCTGTATTCTGCAGCTATTTCTGTTTTGTATATATTTCTGGAAAACACTCAGAGAGACTGAGTTTCTGGTTTTTAATTTTCCTAATGTCTGAAGCATGAGGTAGCACCGGGGGCCCTCAGATTTTTTTCCCCATTGCCATCCCACCCAAGTGAAAGGCTTGTCTAAAAAACTACTATTCTTTTGTGGTCCCATCCTTGCAATCCCATGGATGACCCTCCTGTGACATCCTACCCTGAAGTGGAAGGGAGAACCCAAGATTCCTAGATGCTCATGGTTGAAAGGAATGGCAAAATTCAGTGAAAATTTCGCTAAGTTTTATTAGTAAACTACACACTTGGCATGGAAATTGGTGTTTTAGTCCTTGACCTCCTAGTGTAAGGCACAGCAGAGGGTTTTGGATAAAGGACACAGGGTGAAAGGGAGGAGAGAAAGAGATAAATTAAAGAGGGGCAGAGAGAAGGAAGGAAGGGA